>OY769911.1:11545289-11790289 GCA_963669185.1 Dyspetes luteomarginatus | reverse complement strand
AAATTGAAAAAAAAAAATCGAAAAATTTAATGTATAACTCGAAGACCATACGAGAGAGATCCATTATTCAATATATAGAACCGAGATTACAATTTCGCTGATTCAAAAAAACTACTGGAGAGTTCAGCATGGAGGTTCGTGGGCTCTCGTTTACTCTGTACTTCATTAATTTCAACTGCTCACAGCCATCTACAGATATACTCATCTCTGTATTGTTATTATTGTTATTACTTTTATTATTATTACAACAGTAGAATAAGTGATATATACAGTGAATATGAGAGTGGTGCACAACGATGCAAGAAAATATTCATCAGGACAAATGAAGCAAGAGCTATGAAACAAAGGAAAATGTTCTTTGCCTTTATCCCTCCTTCTCTCTCTTTCTCTCTCTCTCTTTTCCTCTCATCTCTCGGACGACTGTATAACATGCGTGCTCTTCGTCTTCTTCTCTGGCTACTCTTTGGCTCCATAGCCGTGGCTATATGCTAAATTGCTAAAGCGTTGGATATATATATACATATACATATATATATGCATATATATATATACATGTGCAGTATATTAAATAAATACACTCTCACTCGAGGGCGTTTATTTTCCATAGGCACAGAGAACCGAGGGATAGTGTATTACCATTGCAAATAGTAGTAGTAAGGAGCGAAAGATCATAAATATTAATAAAGGTCTGTTTCCACTCCGAGGTCCTTTCGCCTCCTCTCTCAATTTTCTCTTCTCTCGGTTTTCCTGCTCGTTGCTCCTCTTTTCTCATCTCTCCACTTCTCTCGCCAACTTTGCCAACGTGCATCGTGACGAAAACTCAGCTATACGATATGGTTTACTCGCTTGCTAATATCGCGCAGCAGTCTCGACCCTCCGGAGGCCTTAATTTTTCTCTCTTTTCATTTCTACTCATTTTACTCTCTCGTACTCGATTTTTTTCCCTTCTAGTGCGCGTCTCTCTGTTCTCCAAAGGGGGGAAAAATCTTTGAGCGACATGTCAGTTTTTCTCTCGTGAATTAAATTAAAATTTTTACATTATACAAAAAGAGAAGAAAAAAAAAATTTAAAAAGTTAATTAAAACTTGGAAAGAGAGGGAAAAATATTACATTGCTTGTAATATTTCTCACTGCAAGATACATGTATGCTGAAAGCTTTCTGTAATCTCATAATTGTATAATGAAATTGATTCAACTGGACATTAATTTTTTATCATATAAATTGACAAGTACAAATTATTATTTTTTGTCAATCAAGGAAGCATGCATGAATCGTAATGGGTGAAAAAACCACAGATGTTGTGTAACATTGTGTTACTGTAATATAATAATTGAGAGTACCTAATCATAATAATAATTACAATGATAATCATAATAATGATAATAATAATATTTATATTATATTTTAATATTATATATGCAATGGTAGATACAATTTTTTCGCACGTATTTTTCCTCATATATTCGCGCAAATCCGCGACTCTCTTTCCCCAATTTATAACGCACCTGCTGCTCTGATGCTGTGAGACACACACGAGCGAGAGAGTCTCGACGAATGTCTCGGAGATCAACAACCGCGAACGCGCTCACGTTCTCTCTTCGTATGTTGTGTTGCTCTCTGCTGTGGTCGGTCTGATGATACTTGCGACGTGTGTTTGGGGTCCAGGTACATTAAGCACGAAAGCGAGAGAGTAAAAAAATTATATATATATATAGAATACAAAATTATTAAGCCGAAAGACATAGTAATATACTCTCTCTTTCGTCTCGTGAAAGCGGAAACAAAAATCTTTCTCTCTTTATCCCGTTGTTGATTTATGGCCAATAACCGCGATGGGAGAGTCCCGCTTATAAAAATTGGTATCAACGAATCGACATTGGTGAACGAAGAGGAAACAAAAAAGATATAAAAAAAGAGCGAGATAGAGAGATACAGCGAGAAAGGGTAAGGGAGAGATGAGAGATGTGTGCGTGAGAGGCAAATATGAAAGTCTCCCGAAAATATTATTGCCGGCATAAGCGTTGAGACTTTTCGTCCAATACGAGAAGTCAGTGAGAGAGAAACGACTTTTTAACATCGGACGACTGGCCCCGTCGATTAGTTAGTACGAGTTTGAGTCCCGAAATGACTGGATGAGGTTCATTCATCAATTCGTTGTTATTATTATTTTTTTTTTTCGTTACTATTATTAATTTGTTATTTGATATATATTTTGGGATATAATACACTTCATTCAATAATAAGTTCGACATTGCAGCACACAACGTTTATATACCATTTTAATTTATATACTATAATTGAATCTTCTTGATAATTTACGATCTGGAGATTGGTAAACAAAAATTGTATCATCGTTAGTGTCTTTTGTTCTCAACATGTTTGGTGTAAAATACGTGAGTATGATTTTTTAATAAAAAATAATAAGAACTTCTTGGTCCAAAAAATATTGTTCGCGAAATACATGTGAGCTGTCACCCCACAAGGAAGTGATACAAATTTGGTCGACCCTCCAAGATTTTGTTGATATTTCAGTATGTCGTACAGTTGGTTATAACAAATTTTTCGAGTCACTTAATTTTCCCACTAGATTTTATTTGAAAATTCATCACGTTGTCGAAACTTTCAATTAATACTTTTTGATTGGCAAAAAAAAGTTTAAAGTGCATTTTCATTGAAAGTAAAAAATGAAAATTGGCCCAATGGACAAGATTTTAAAAATTTTATAAAATTATATTCTCGTTTCATGGAAGTTTTTCATCTGCATGAATTCTTTTAATTTCTCCATTGTTACCGCTGTCAAGATAAACGTTGAAAAAAATTCCGCGCTCTATCCGAGCAGTGAGCGATACGCTGGCCCCCTGCCGGTCGAGAATTGCGTTAAGTGCAGCCTTCGTTAAGATCTATTATCTCGGATACTTATAGAGTTGGACCATCCTCCTAATTTTATAGGAATAATATATTATATAGCTCTGTTATTTATTTTGTTTTTATTATATTGACAAAGTTGTATGCACTGTCCTAAAATTTGATTCGTTTCAGCCAATCCCCGAATCTTATTGTTAAACAAAAAGTAAACAGTTTTCTACGGCGGTGGGATCTTCTATATCCTTAAGATTTTTCAACTTTTGCTTATATTTTTCCCTGTACTATTCCACGTTCCTACTCCTTTCACATTCCTGATGGAAGAAAACCAACCACCTTCATGTGGTTTCCATCGAGCAATGTTATTTGTACGATATGATCTACGTATAGTAATGGTTAACTGCCATTGACAACCGCCAGGACTGGGCATCGGAATATTCATGACTTATAACTATATGTATTCGTACATTGATAAGATGTACATACGAAGCTAACATTCGATGAAATCCTCAACTTTATTGAACTTTTTAACATCGAGTTTTAGGAGAATGTACGCGATTTTGTAAAGTTAATAAATATAAAATAAATAACAAGGCTGTAGATAAATTATTCCTCTAATATTAGGATGATAGTACAATTTCTGTTTTGATAACAATTGCCGAGATAATAGATTATAGACGACTGAGCGTACTGCATTGCTCGACCGGCAGGGGTCCAGCGTGCCGGACATTCCTCGCGCCCGAGCAGCGACCCACTGTGGACGGCGCACGGAATTTTTTCAAAGTCAGATATCTCTACAGCTGTGAGAGTGTAGCAATTGAAAATATTCATACAAGTCGAGCATAAGTACAAGGAATGAGAATATAATTTCTTTGAATTTTTAAAAGCACAGCCAAACGCTTTCTATTCAATTTCCATTTTTTGTTTCAATAAAAATTCACTTTAAACAATGTTTTATGCAAAATAAAAAATATTTATATAAAGTTTGGTTTATCCTCTACAAAAAAGGTATCAATAGCTTTTTTCCTATCTATGATAGATTGTGCGATATATCAATTTGATAAAAATGTTGCACAAGACTTTGTGACTACGTGCTGAATTTGGGGAAAAAAAAATCTTGTTGACACATTGAATGAGTGAAAAAAATTATTTTAACCAATTATGCAAGATACTGAAATTTCAAGAAAATTAAAGTGAGTCGACGGAATTTTAATCAGCTCCGTGTGGAATATCTCTTGTATATATTATATAAATCACCTGCGATAAAGAGTAGTTGTACATGTAAATGTAATATTCATCATCAGTTTACATCGTCGCACCTAACGGTGCAATTGGCGAACGACACCACGAAAACGTATCTATATGGGGTTTTCCGAGCCAATTCGAAAGAATCATGGCCATCACAATTTTAATTTGTCTTTGTCTTTTTAGTATGTTTTAGCGTAATACAAAAAAAAATACGCCACACCAATTTAAAGATAATAAAAAAATTCTTTGATCGTTATCAAAAAAATTTCGAATGAAAGTCATTAGAAGGGATCATGATTGTTCTGAAAGTTTTCCAGTCTACAGTTTTTAGAAAAACAAAAATGTTGGGAACTCGAAGATGGGCTCGCTTCTGAGGTCGTACAAAGAATGATCGATTTCGAAATTTTCGATATCTTATATTAAAGAAAAAATATTGACTCCAAAAGAATAATGAGCAACCGAATTATGAATAATATTAATCATTCAAAATGTTTAACAATTATTTAATTAAAAAACAGATTTCATTTTTTTTGGTATTATTCAATAATTTATTCGTCTGCTGGAAATGGAATTTGATGGATATGAAGTAACGAAAATATTTTTAAAAATTTTGTATTTTGATTTGTAGCATACTAGAATGGGACGAATCATTGAGATGGAGGAGGTTTATTATTGATTTTTTTTAAATAAAATTTACGTCATAATATGCAGCATGTTAGAAGGGGGAGAGGAAATAAATGGTAACAAAAAATCGTGGTATTGTTTGGGTCTGGAGTGTCCCATACAATATTTATTGTATAGCTGTATCGTCAACACGGAAGATCGAATAATCTCCGTAGAGATTAAATAACGGGAGCGGGGAAGAGATAGAGACAGATCGAGCCCGGAGATTGGTTAATTAATTAACATTCGTGATTTCGCAATCAGTCAATAATGGCCAGTGTCAACAGGCATTTCGAGGTTCAGCAGGGAAATAGTATTGAAATTAATGTATTGCGTGATACTCATACATATTCTCTATGTAAAATGATATATGGCATGTAACAACATGTATCGAAAACAAAACAATAATTGTTAGCGATATACACGCGTATCAGTGCATTTCACTCGTCAGAATGCAATATGGATTTGATGTTATTGCAGTGCATGCGTGCGGCGAAACTACACTCAGGCATTAATTGCCTTTTCTCTCCTTCCCTCTATCGTTAAATTACAATTCCAATTCTGCAATTCATGCTATATATACATATATGGGCCATTTCACGTCAATTGACCTTTCAACTTTTTATCTCATTCTATCATTCTGTCACATGATCACAAAAATAAACTGTGCGATAATTCTGCTATTTCAAAATTTCTATTACGTTGCAGTAATCAAGAAAACCGTTGCGTCAATACTATTGGATGTCATAGATTTTTCTGAAATTCATACAGTGAATTCTGTGTTAAAAAAAAAAAAAAATCCTGTGTGGATGAAACAAAACATTCAACAATTGTATAATAATGCTTTTAATCACTACGGTCAGATCTCTTTTTTTTCATCTAAAATGTGTTCTATATTTATAAAACTTTGAGGACTATAGGGGTAGGTCAAGTCGATTTGGCATGGAATAACCCATATATATATATATATATATATATATATATATATATATATATATATATATGCAGTGGCGAATACTGCGTGTACAATGATTAGAGATGGATGGTCGTATCCTCTCTCCATCCCGCCCTTTCTCTCTCTCTCTCTCTCTCGCTCTCTCTTTTCATGTACCCCCTCGATGGGTACACAAAATCTCTACATATGTGTGGCATTCGCATCACAATGTTTCGTACGTTCGTTAATGAAGTTGCATTGTGTTTTCGAGCCTCTCTCTCTCTCCCTCTCCAACTCGAGGGCTTGGGACGCCCTCGAGTTTCACATAGGTATCCAACACAACATATATATTGCATTCCATCCTCGTCTATCTGCGGATCCGATTGATTAGGAAAACGGACAATGACTTCCTATTCCCAAAATTGCTACCGTCCGTTCACTCAGACTCGTTGATGTGTTACATCATTTGATGGAACTCGCCAGTCGAGCGAAACCCTTTTTTTTGTTGATCATATTCGTTTTTTTTTCTTTCCTTTCTCGCTAGACGTGAAAAAAAAAAAAAAAACAACGGCAAATTTTCCGAGGGCAAAAAATCTCGTTTCAGCCATCCTCCACGTTGGAAAAAGTTTCTCGTTTATTTCTCGTTACAATGTTAACGATATTTTTCTCTACCTCCAGTTTTCGTTTCGAGAAACTGTTTACTATGGATGAGACCCATATATGTATATATATGTATAGGATGTAATAAAAGGGTAAAGTTGTTATCAAGCAAGTATGAAAATATACGCGAGTGGGAAAAATAGCTTTTGGTTCATTTGGCTCTTTTCGCGTTGCAATATTCACATCGGAATTGTAATAATATAATCTTTCACGTCTTTCATGTACGAGCTATAGATAGAGGCTGGGTTAATACCAAAATATTTGCAACGCTTGTATAACCGTTGTAAAAAATTATGAATCGAAACACCTTTGTCAGAACCTGCTTATTATTTCAATACCATAAAAAAAAATATCGTAAAATTTAGTTCTCTTTAGAAGAAAAAAATTTTTCTAGCTTGATAAAATTGCAAGTTACGTTTTTAGGGGTTTAAATTTTGTCAATCTTCTTTTTTTGTTATACTATCGTATCTGCATAAAGTAATACTCTTAAAAACTCTCAGTTTGAATGGTAAGTGGCAAAGAGATTATCCCCGGCAAAAGTATAACAATATATAATCTACTCAGGATGCATTAATTAATTCATGACTTTCATCCCTTATTATATAAAGAATATTGAGTTATAACAATTATCCATACGTATGAAATTATATACATATACATATATATATATATATATAGTACATATCCTTAATGTACCAGATATGTGATATAATAAAGGAGACATAGACTTTATGTACGAGAGTACGCGAGCGATCCGTTAATTCACTGGGCGACATTGCAGACCTGTCATGAATATATCCAGACGTGAATAACCGGATCGGCCCGTTGAGACACCAAGAGAGAGAATAGTGAAAAGTCACTGTTCCACGAAAACTATATAATTGCGCGTCCGTTATCCCAAAACTCCCGTTATTCCAGAGTGTGTTCCCCCCGGACAATAATGGGCTTCTCCGTGGCATTCTCCGATTGAGCTCATTTGGCTTGGCCTCTCTTCTGACACTGGCATCCAACATTCAAGCATTTTCATCTTCACACCCCAAAGCACGAGAATATCCGAGTCTCCTCTCTCGCCATTCTCGCATGCTTACCTCGCAAATCACAAACCCAGAAATCCTTAAAGTGCCTAATATATATCTATATCTCGATACCCATTCACGAAAATAATTTACGACTTTTTCTCACGGGGCCAGGAATAAATTGATTTAATATTTTTCACTGAACGATCGTGTTTACCTCTCCATTTTATGGAATTCAATTTCTTGAGTACTTCTTTTAATATCTTTGAAAAAAAAAAGTGATAAGAAATCCTATTTCACTAATGATGATGAAACTTGTCTCATCATCATTAGTAAAATAGAATTTCTTATCTCTTTTCTTACGTACATACAATCAAATTTATATACTCATTTTATCGCCATTAAAAGAAAACGTTTTATAGAAAAAAAAAAAAAACAAAAAATCATAAATTTATAAATTATTGTTAACGACAATATATATATATATATATATATATATATATGTATATCGTGTCCCACCATCTATATTTTACGTGTTCACCTCGGTGTATATCTACGTGGTTATAGAAAAAAAAAAACAAAAAATCATAAATTTATAAATCATCGTTAAAGACATTCTCTATCGTCTCAAAAGTTTAACAGAACGATAACGATATAAATTTTTAGTGATTGAGAGTAGCCATAGAAAAGCCAAAAATCTATATAACTATAGTCGAGTATATAGTAATTTATAATAATTCATTGTAAATGCAAGGATTCACGATTATATACGTTCTAAATATGAGGAAGAACGAATTTATTTTTTCAATATTTTTCACTAAACGACACGGGAGTTTGTTCTGTTCCTCATTCAGATGTAATTTCTTCATTCCTCTTCTTCATCTTTTTCCTATTTCTCGTTTCCCATCGTCATTAGTGAAATCGGATTTTCAATTTTTCTTTCTTGCACTCGTCCATTTTTTCTCCCCTGTGCAGTATTTTGTATATACATACAGGTATATATGTACATATATATATATATATATATATATATATATATATATATATGTATATCGTGTCCCACCATCTGTATTTTACGTGTTCACCTCGGTGTATATCTACGTGGTTTAAACTAACGATGCCCGATTATTCTAGGCAACGCTGTGCCTCCTGATAACGTATCACTGGCACGGCAGTTGGGCCGTTTCAGCGTGGCCCTCAGGACGGGACGGTATCGCGACTGAAGTGAATGGATCGCCGACGGACGCTCCGCTGAACATACCCGTTGTTAAACGTTCCTCTAATCAGGCAGACCTCGCTAACGAACTGCCTCGGCGCTCCGGCGTCGTCGTTGTCGGTGATAGCCGTGAGCATGGAGGTGAATTTCACGTTCGTGGCCCTTTGGAGGTGGCGCATCGCGAATACGGAAATCGAAATGTGAAAAAATATACCGGTCCGATGATCCACATAGAAGGAACGAGGAGAATGATGATTGAAGGAAGTTTGAATCATAGCGAGAAGAGAAAGAGAGAAAAGGGGGATGAAAAATGGGAGAATATGGAAGAAGATGGAAATGGGAATGAGAGGAAGAAGATGGACGTTGGTATTAAATCGTTGATTCCACGAAAAGACGTGGTTACGGTGGTTCAACTAATTGAAGGGGTGACGGGCCCTTCAACCGTTAAAGGTTCACCAAGTTTCCTTCTATCCAAGCCCTGCTCTGATTACGATCTGACGTCAGCATCAACGAGCCACAGACGGAAAAGGTGCAACGTCCAAATTCGTCCTGTTAATACCGCAGGGGTCAAAGAAACGGCAAATGCGTGGATGAACGAGGAGTCAAGAGTTCAAGTGAATAACAGGAAAACAAGGAGGGATCCAGTTGAATTGGTAGATGGCATTGGTACGTTCGTGGTTCATGGGAGAAGAGCCAAGGATTTGGCGATGTTATCGAGAGGCAAGAGAGAAACTTTGCCAGTGGATAACACGAGAATCGATAGTAGTACGAACAGAGCTGGGAAACAGAGGGTGAATCTCGAGAAAATTGAGGATCACGACCCAAACAGCAGACTCTCCAATGGATCTTCCTCATTATCCGGTTCAAAGTTCACGGAACATGTGAAAATTTTGGACGAGAGAAGAGAGCCAAATGACAAGAGTATTACGAGCTCCGGTGACGCAAACAAAGTTCGTGACACCGGGAGGCTTCATCAACAATCGAGAAACACGAGACCACGAACGATAACGCGACATCTTCGTGGAATCATCAAGAGGCAAATAGGAATTTATGGAGATGAATCAAAATTAACGAGTCCTTACGCTGAACGTCGTCAGTACGGAAGAATCACAGCGGCGGATCTTAGAAAACGAAGACAATTGACTAATCAACGAATTCCAAATTATCCAAAATTTAATGGAAATTCTCAACAGCTCAGATTCATACCGTCTTATAATAATTATGGAAGAAATTCAAAATATTTATCGTCTCAAGGATCCCGCGAAGCTTTCAACAACGAGCTTGTCCCGTTAACGCCAAATGGCGAAATAACGTCTGGAAATTTTCGAAAATTGCCAAAATTCGAGGCTCGACAGATCGATCAGCTGAGAAAAAGTCTCAGTGGGGTTTTCGACAGGCAATCGTCGATAAGTGAAAAAGGAGAATTACCAAATGTTAGAATGATATTGCCAAAGCAAATATTTGTCGCATCACCGAGATTGATCTACGATACGAAAATATTACCCGCGCCATTCATGTTTCCCTCCTACTTTCAGAATTCTGATAACAATAATATCAATGATAATAATAATAATAATGGCAATAATCATGAAAAAATTACCCCATCAGCATTACCGATAAACGGGGTGTTTGATCAAAAGGAAGACAATCTGGAAAGACCCGGTAAGAATATATATTACTATAAATTTTCACATATTTTATCGTTTGAT
This sequence comes from Dyspetes luteomarginatus, assembly GCA_963669185.1. Classification (NCBI taxonomy): domain Eukaryota; kingdom Metazoa; phylum Arthropoda; class Insecta; order Hymenoptera; family Ichneumonidae; genus Dyspetes; species Dyspetes luteomarginatus. The sequence goes on along the minus strand of OY769911.1, from coordinate 11,779,980 downwards.
TTTTTTTTTTTTTATCGTTTCTCTGCCAATATGGATATATATGCAATAATGATACACATGGAGCATGAGATTGTAGCATTGATGGTTCGTGAAGAAAAAAAACCTTCGAATTGCCATCCTTGGGCAACGAAAAAAAATAAAAAAAATAGATAAAGTTTCTTTTTATTGATTCCATCGGTGAATTTTTCAGGCATTTCGATGAGTGAAAATTCACAAGATTCAGTCACGAGCTTGGGAAACTTCGTCACGCCTCTGCCCTCTGACACGGGCGAAGTTTCGTTAACGGTGAATCAGCAAGCCCCAACGCCGTTCGATTCTACGTTCGCGGACGACAGATATCAAGTTAGCGAGGTCGAGGACGAGGAGAGAGAGGATGAGTTGAGAAATCCTTCGGAACCGACGCGTATCCGCCAGTATGAGACGTTTCAACGTGACGAGGATGAGAGACGTTTGAATCAGGAGTCGCCGAGAGCAACGAGCGCGAATAATCATTCGGGCGATGTGAGATCGAGTTATGACAACTCGGTGAGCACGTATGCCAACCACGCTGAAAGTGGGCCGAGAGACGTCGATCATTCGACCGTTATCGGGACTATCAATGATGAATATTTGAATCACCAGACTACGAGATACGGCGAAGTGGCCAATATCGAGACGGATATACGTATGTCACGAATTCCTCCCATGGCACATGACGATAGTGACGACAGGGGTCGTTACAAGTGGCGAGACCAATACGATGATCAACATGTGAGTTGGAAAAAAATATTTTTTTTTAAAGAATTTTTTATCGTCATCTTTTTCCCAGACGAGTAATTACGAAATATCTGCAAGAATTCTTATGAATTAAAAGCAGACTTGATGGAAATATTTATTTTATTAATTGCCCGATTTATTGACACTAAAATTCTACGTTAAATTCAGTATTGTTCAATTTGACATTTTTGTAAATTGGAATAACTGACATTTCATTATTCTTCGAGTCTATAGCGGAGAATGTTACGTTTACAAATTCCTTCGAAGCTCCAAGCTCAAGCTTGGTTTGATCTGGCACGAATTGGGTTAAAAGGAGGGGAGGGCAGGAAATCGTATTAATCATTTTTTTACATTACAGCTACGAAGTTTAATCTTCTGAAAATTTTCAGATCTTTTTCGATCCAAAGCTATCCGATAGGTTCTTTTTAATGAAATAATACAGTAATAAGTGAAATCTTGTGGTTCTGAGTATCATAAGGTGAGGGTTGTAATGGCTATTAAAACAATTAAATGCATTCAGAAAAATTATTAAAAAATCTATGTCGAGAAAATTTCAATATCATTAAACGATTAATCAAGCAGAAAAGTTGATTGGAAGTAAACAGGTCATAAAAAATTAGCATTGATAGAAGGAATTCGCTATAATGTTTTCTTAATGAACAGGTACCTTGGTATTTACAGGAATATATAAAAAAATAATTAATTTTCCTTTAATTGTTACGAGATCGCTAAAATTGATGAGGTCGTCGAGGGAAAAATATCGAAGGGTTGCGAAATTGTAATTTTAATCGTTGCTTCGCGACTGTCTAACCTTCCACGTAAAAAAAAGATAAAAATATTCTTTGCACATATTTTGTTAGTTTGAAAATCGGATAAAAATAATTGACCAAATTCATTCAGAATGATAATTTCAGCATTTTTTTTTTTATCAATAAGAACGATTCACAAGGTGAACGAGAAAAAAAAATATCAAGGGTTGCAAAATTGCAATTTTAATCGTTCCCTCACAAGGCTTGACTCTCCAAAATAAAAACTCATGAATAACCCCAATGTTTTTCTTTTTTTTTTATTCCTTTCGACAGGCTCGTTACGCGGCAAAATACTCTTTTGGCTATCGGGTGTCTGACGACGAAACTCAGAACGATTTTGGCCATCAGGAGACCCGAGACGAGGGAATAACGAGGGGACGATATCACGTTAGGTTGCCTGATGGAAGGGTCCAGAATGTCAATTATCATGTGGATGATAAGGGTTATCATGCTGTTGTCTCTTATCATCTGGACAACGTTCAATAATCTTATTTGTCATTGAACATTTTGCTGATCTCATCGGCCCAATATTTGCAAAATTGTGTTAGATAATATAATTGTAGTCTCACGATTTTTCCAAGTTATATATATATATATATATATATATATAGAAATTGAGTGGGAGTATGCGTATATATTTTTCTCCGTTCGTCGCACGCGTTTGCATTAATTAAGTGTGAACGAGAGTTAGAATACATAATAATAATAACAATAATAATAATAATAATAATAATAATAATAATAAAAAGGCGAAGATCGTGTAAGGAGAGAGCAAATTTCTTCTCGTAACACACGGTGTAAGACTATCATTTCGTAATACACGTAACAACGAATGAGCTCAGCGGGAACGAGCGTTCGCCCTGGCTGCCCGTCTATGTTGAATTTTTTTTTCTTTTTTTTTTTATTTCACTCTGGCGTGAGAAGGAGCGAACCGAATCGAGACGCGAAATAACGATGTATCTAACGTGTATATACCCTGGCTGTCTGAATCTCCTTACCAACTCGCTCATTTTATACAAACGATAAATACGTTATACTCCAACTTTGTACCCAATTTACATGAATTTCACCGAGTTGAGAGCATCTCGATCATTACTATTATTATTGTGAGATTATTTGGTATTGCCATTACATAATTGCTGTATTACTTGTTATTCACCGGACGTAAAAAACAAAAAAAAACGAGAAATATTTTTTTTCCAACAGTCCAAAGCTCAGGTGAGTGCATCCCTTTACGTAGAATAATTCGATATATTTTAATTATTAAAGAAACATAAAAAATATATAGCTATAGCGTTTATTTTACGACTAGTAGGCTTAAGAGAATTATTTTTTTACCATATGTATGTACAAACAAAAATATTTAAAAAAAGTAAGTTTATTAAAAAATGGTTCAGTGAATTTTCTTCTACCCATTACAAAAGCGTATACATCACAGTATGTGAACAATGAAAATTTTCGCGTTTTGTACGCCAAATTTCAGAAACAAAAAAATTAAAAGTTGAAACAAAAGGCGAGGTGGGATGAATGAAAAGCAGGTAGTGGATATAATGGCGTCTAAATTCAATATATTTTAATACATTTTTCGCAATGTTTTTTCGAGGGCTGTTTTTTATGCAAACTATCTACATCATTTATGAATATTAAAAAAAAACCCATTTGAAAGAATAACGCTGTTGAATTTCAATAGTTTCGTCCCACATGACAGAAAACTAAAATAAATAAGTCGCGTGACCTCAAGTAAAAGGCATTGATCCATAGTCTTTTTGCCCTACGGGCAGTCTGGAGTAAAAACGAGCATAGGGAATACGAAAACACGAGCATATTCTGCTTGAGAAATTCGTTAATTTATTCAACACTCATCACATATATTGTATATATAGGTATATGTATAGAGATATATGCATAGATATATATATATATATATATATATATATATATATATATATATATATATATATATATATATATATATATACATATGCGTGTATAGAGATATGCTGATAATCATTCGCTGAGGAGAGTTACATGTACACATCTCTGGAGAGCATAGAGAGCCGGGTAAGCACGTTAGCACGAGGTTTTCATCTGTAACGAATAGAACGTAATGGCGAGCCTCCGGTAAGGAGTCAGAGGAGTGAGGAAGAGTACAGAATTATTATGAAACATGATGGCAAATACACACAGTCTCTATAATATACGTATCTATGAGGCATTCACTGTAAAATTGACTACTTTTTCCCGAAGCTCAAAAATTATTTGCACAATTCGTCAAATCGCAGTTTCCCTTACAAAGGACTTAGTGATAATTTTATCGGATTTTTCAATCCATCGATATTTCATGTGCTTTTTTCAAGTTTACATGTCTCGAAAGGGTTAAACTGTTAAAAAAAAAAAAAATCTCTTTTTTCCGAGCTTTCTTATAATACAATTGTATTCATATTTTTATTGACATTTTTTACGTAATTTTCTACAACAGCAAAATTTTTATGATTTTCTTTTGATCAATTGAATATTTTTGATTTTCCTATAAGTTTTGGAAAATATTTGGAAGGGTGTGTAAAACACTAGGAAAAAATTACTGTTAAAAATATTAATTAATATAAAATTACTATTATATTCACAAGTTTATGAGAAAATTTCTTATTTTGACACTCGTGCTAAAAGATATGAACGGATTAAAAAATTTCAAACAAATCACAAAAAATTGATTTTTGATTTTGCGCTTGCAAAATACGAAAAAAAATTTAAGACGTTCGGGAATAATCTGCTGACTTGACGGAGAATGCCTTATACATATATATATATATGTGCTTAGGTAGTCGCAAACATACATGGTACTTTACCTGCTGCTGCTACTCGGGCTCGTAACTGGAGAAATTAGTTAGGAGATCCCTCGCGTGAGCTGAGGAACTTCGAATGTACATACAATATATATATATACGTATAACGGAAGCATCATCGTAGTACTCACTAGCCCTTCAGGTTCTCTTCCTCTTGTCGAGTATTAAATGTGTGTATGTACCAGCTTGTATTGCCTATGTATATGTATATAAGTTGCAAATTGTTTAATCTTGAGGATCCGATGAAGTACTTTGCATCTGCAGAGAGACAAGGGGCTTGAGATTATGCTATACTTTGCCAGTTTCGCAACTGCAAGGATATTAATTGAGCTCGATGTCAAGCTTAAGATCGTTAAATCTCAGTGCAGCTATTATCGTATGGCGCCAATCTACCGGTTTCGACCATTTTCGGCCACCATATTGAGAAGGAAGAATTTCTCAATATACAAATTCAAGAACTATTTAGTTGGTAATTTTGTAGTTTTAAATGAATATTAACCAATTATCAACTCGAGAAAGTGAGGAAATAACGATTGGAAAATGATAATAATGGCCATAATGGTCATAAACGGCACTTATTGCCAAAATGGATACATCTATCCTAAAAATATAGTCATGTATTTATACATGAAACATGAAAAAAAAACAGCCCGCTCATCTTATCCACAAAATTCTTAAAGAATTGCAATTGTAGTTAAAACATGATAATTCGAAGGGATTTTTTTTCAGTTTAATAAAAAAAAAAGTCGTTATTTTATTTTATTTCATTTTGCGATTTTTTTATTATTTTAATGAGTGATTTTAAAAATTATTTGTTAGCAGCTAGTAAATTGTGAACATAACAATTGAATATCGATTAAATAATAATATTTTTTTAATGACTGAAGATTAAGGATCTCACATGTTGAATTTAAAAATTCTGGTTTTTAAAAATTAGTCAGCTCACGATATGATGAAGAAGTTAAAAAAAAAAAAGAAACGTTATCGAGCCTTAGGCAGACGAAATTAAATTGAACTGTTCGACGGCATCACTGCAAAACTTGCGATTGAATTGAAAATCATTTACTTCAAGGTATATAGGATTTCTTTTGTATGAAGGACAAAAAGTGTGCTTGATCAGCCCAGTGCCGAGACATTAATAGAGTTCGAAGTTATTCCAATCATTGGTCTGGCTTATTATATTTTACATATATACATATATATATATATATATAGCGAAGAATGAGAGCCAACAGTTCTCATTTTATGTATAGAAGACGGTTAAAAAGTTTACCCAGGAAAGCGCGAAATGGGTGGACTGGAAGAAATTCGTCGATTCTCGTGAGCGAGTGCTGGTCTTGCAGTCGGAAAACTTTTAATGGACTGACATATTTAAGACGAATAGACGCTCAGCCTTCGGAGATGGTGGGAAGGTAGAGCAGAGAGAGAAAGAGAGAGAAATGGAAAATCTTGGAGAGGCGTTTGTTGTCCAACTTCGAGGTTCGATGGGAAAGGTGAATTGGCGAAATGGGCGAAAATTTGAAGTGGATAATGGATTAGTAATGCTCGTGAGTGAGAGAAAATGCCAATTGAGAATGTTATATCTGTCGATCGTTCGTAAAACGCTGCATTCTGCAGATAAATCTTTACATGAAGATCTGGTGTTTTCTTCATCCTTATTTTGAGACAATCGTGCCAAATTTTATACTTTAGTATCTTGATCTATTTTTTACATTATTTTTAGAATAATCTTTTTCTGTTAATTTTTGAATATTATTTTTTATTTATATATCTCCAGAATTGGGTCTTTGAGATTCAAATGAAAATATTAATATTTGAAATATTGAATAGTTTGATAACGTTTTATTCGTGTCAATTGAACAATATTTTTACCATTCACTAATTCAAAATGGTAAATCCTTCAATTATTATATAGAATACAAGTATTTTGCCTTTCGAGCAGAATATTTTTATTCTTCTATTAGTTTTTGTTTCATAGAAAGATATGAAAAATGTTTAATGATTCTCCATTAGTGGAAAATTTTATTGAACAAACAATATAAATTTCGCTACTACATTTTTTAACAAGAATGGAATAATTTTCCGCTGAAAAAATTCTCTTCGTAGAACTGCAAGCTGTACGACAGTAGGTACAGTCTTTTTTTTTATCTCCAGGGCACAGTAATATTCTCAAGAAGGAGGGTGAAACTTTTTTGCATGTCCCACCATGTACAGGTCAAGGGTCAAGTTCATTGTACCTTGAAGTGGCAAAAGGGTAATTTTACATCAATATGTGTGTATACGTGTGCCAAATTTTGAAGGAGAGCAGAGAGTTCTAGGACGATGGTTGGGATAAGGGCAAGGGAGAGCCCTTGGAAGTAGGGCCAGGAGAAGCCCTCCGTTGAGCAGACCAAGAGAGTGGGACGTGAGGGTAGCTTAATAGTGATAGTAGTCTGTTATAATATATCTGTATATCGTTAAACCGTGTATTATAAGCGTTACAGCTCATTGTGCTTGGAGAGATCGAATCTCGTTGGTCCAAGTACCGATTTACTATGAACTGCAGCAGGTAGAGAAGCTTATAGAAGCTCTAACGTTGCGTATAATATGAAAATTCAGAATTCACAAAATTCAGTGAGATGGAAATTTGTTACGAAAATTGAGTTGGAAAAATATCGAAATTTACCAATACAGACTGATAATCTAAGTAAGTGCAGGATAACATTATGCTATAATATTTCAAGCCAAATAATTACCGTATGACGAATATGACATTTCTCGAAAATAATGTATTAAAAAAATTATAGATATTTCCAACAGATACAAAGATTAAATATTGAAATATCGAAAATTCAACTTTTCGTAATATTAAGTTATTTGTAAACTGTTAACAATAGTATATCTGATGATATTAAAAATGTTCTATAAATAATAATAATAATAATATTATTGTAAAAGGAAAAAATAAATCATGTATAATTGTCACTTGAATATTGAATATGATTGACTGTTGTACCATTCCAAGCGAAATCATTCCGGTGTGACAATTGAAACAATGCCCCAAAATTATACACAAGGTAGAATAATATATATATATATATTATATAAATGTCTACAATATAAAATAGCACATTGGATTAATACCATAGAAATAAATGAGAGTATTTCCGAGGTGGAAGCCTTAATTGCTTCACACGCGAAACGGTCCTTAGATGGTACGCAAAGATCGCACGAAAAGTCCCTCTAGTTAAACACAGCGGGTAGCTCGAGAGTAGAGTAGCCCGTCGAGCAATTAATCAGATTGTGTGTATCTTGGTGTACGTTTGTGTGATTCTATGACTTGGGGTTCCACCGGACTTTCGCCCCTAAACCGATTACCAGCAAGTACATGGAGAGAATATGCTACACACACATATATATATATATAATTTATATATCCGCCCACTTATGTATATATAAAATCCATTATTTAAATCCCAGATTATTTCCCAACCCAGGGAGCATTTTATTAACACTCAAAGAAAATATAGTGGAAAATACAATTAATCACTAATGATACGATTCACCAGAATCTTATCACCATATATAATCGGCCAATTTGTCGGGTTACAATTATTGTGGGAATTCTTTTTTTTTTTCACGTATAAAGACAAGGAATGGGGATGAAGAAAAAAATGCGAGATGCATACCTACCTCATGGATGAGATTAAGCAGTAGTAGGACATATATATATATATATCGTAATACTACAACAAGAGTTCCCATGAGATGTTAAATAATAGGTCAGACGCAAAACTTCACTCTCTCGCGGGAGCTCTCTTGGCTCGCACGAGCGAGCATCCTCCTCGTATCCCATAACATATAATGCACAGTCACGTTTCGAGATTTCGAGCGATCAAGCCTCGCTACGCACAAATGCACGCGCATGTTCAGCATACGCGATATTATGTATATGTATATATATATATATATATATTGTATGAGAGAACAAAGTTGCGTTTTAAACCCTCGAGGCTGCTGCATCTCTATGACACAATAGTGACGTCTTACGCGCATATATATATATATATATATATATATAATATCTATTACGTATGTCGTATACCCGGGCTGAACTAACTGACACAGATTCATTACAAGCTAGTAATTATTATCAAGCTCAACGTATCGAGGCGAACAAGATAGAAAGAAAAAAAAAAGTAAATCTACAATATGCACGATAGTCAACTAGGTGGTTCCAAGACTCACGTATCTGATGTCAAAAATGACTAGTGGGAGATTATCTCGGTCTTGTGGTCAGCCATGAGCGCATACAGACCCTTAATTAACATCCAATTAGCCAATTGGTGGAGTCGAAAAAAAAAAAAAATGAAATGAGAGGGAGAGTGGGAAGAGGAAAAAATAGGCGAGATATTGCGGGCGATCTCACGATGTGAAGTAATACCGAGAGAAGAGCAGAGCACTTTAGCTTTCTCCGCTGCTCTGTGCGCAGCTCCTTCACCTATATATTACATGTGTATGTACATATAGTCCATTACAGTATTAACTAACGTCTCTTTAGGTCTGTAGTCCATATATATATGTATATATATATATATATGTGTGTGTGTGTAAATGAAACGAGAAGTAACTGAAACCAGAAGGGTGTATATTCTATGCTCTTACCCAGAGCATATACGCTCTTCTGGTTTACGTATCTGTCTACATGCCACGTATATGCACAAAAGTGCTTATTAGCTGGCGTACACACACACACACACATATATATATATATATATAATCATGCGCGGTTCCACCAGCCAAAATCCCCGTGGCGCAAAACAATGGTAAATAAAGCGTATGCTTGCAACACGGTGTATTTTCCTGCGTACGAGAGACACCCTCTCTTCGTGACGTGTGAACTCAAAAAAAATTGTGTGTGTTGATACGTATAGAGATTATAGTAATATGTGGATTCTACAGACGCATATATTACATACATTGTGCATGCATTACATATATATTCTGCGTGGATTACACACACACACACACTAGTGCAACACGTACTTTTGCACTATAGGTCATCTCCATAAATATTCATAAAGGGTAAAATGATCAATGAGAATAATTTAAGTTAATTTGTAATGAGCAGAAATTCCCCGATTGGAAAGACCTAAAAGTTCTATATAGGACCTATTTTTTGAATAAAAAATGATTTGAAAAGAATTCGGAATTTCATGTTGTAATAAAATGCTTGGATGATTGTCCACTTAGAGCAGACTTGCAGATTGCCATTTGATACACACAGATGACTTTATTCGGAAAAATGATCATTTTTTTGTGGTGTGAGATGGCCTGATGTTAAAAAGTTTGTGCAATCTTCTTTTCAAAAATCAAAGTCTGTCTAACTAAACGCGATTTTTGCTTAAAAAATCCTTACGAACTAGCAATTTTATGCTTCAACAGTAAATCCTCTATTAAGGTAGTCAAGGTAAGGTGGGTAAGGTAAGTTATTAGGTATATTGTGAACGGAATTTCATCTCTATTTTGACACAATTGATTCAGGATCTCTGCAAAATCCTCCTCCCTCTGCTAATAAAGATATCATTGGAGAAATCCACAAAGGATCCTAAATCGTTACAATCAGGGCACCAAAATTTCTTCTTTTCAAAAATCAAAGTCTGTCTAACTAAACGCGATTTATTCTTAAAAAATCCTTACGAACTAGCAATTTTATGCTTTGACAGTAAATCCTCTATTAAGGTTAGTAGGTAGTCAAGGTAAGGTGGGTAAGGTAAGTTATTAGGTGTATTGTGAACGAAATTTCATCTCTATTTTGACACAATTGATTCAGGATCTCTGCAGAATCCTCCTCCCTCTGCTAATAAAGATATCCTTGGAGAAATCCACAAAGGTCCCTAAATCGTTACAATCAGGGCACCAAAATTGTATTGCCTGGGGAAAGTTGGGACAAACCTCTCTTAAATCATCAACAGGCCCACCAATTCTATATAACCCTCTTTTGCCGATTTTTTTTTTTTGTTATTACGCGTCCGCTATCATTAATCAAATACTCTACATCTAGGAAATTTAATATTGCGCCACTTTCGAGAACGATTATGTCATATCATCCCTCAGCCTACCAACACAGATCCCTTTATATTATTCTTTGCAGCGTTTTCTCAAATATAATTTTTTGTTTTTATCTGATAGTGAAAGATTTTTTTTTGTCGCGCTGGAAGTCTGAAAATATGACAAGACCCCTTAAAAATGTCCCGTAACTTAATTTTAGACACGATAAGAAAGTTACTAATTCAGCTGAACACATTTGAACGAAAATAATATACCATTAAAGTAGATTTTTTGTCCTTTCCATGTCCGCCACCCCCGTAGAGCTTTTTTACGACTAAAAATTCCAAAATATCGTAAATTATATTCGATAGTTTAAAAAAGCTGTGCAGCCTGTGCTTATGTACAGTTCACACGCCCTTGTGTTTCCCTCCTTTCCATGAACTGGTTCATCACCCCCGTAGAGCTTTTTAACGACTAAAAATTCCAAAATATCGTAAATTATATTCGATAGTGTAAAAAAAGCGGTGCAGCTTGTGCTTATGTACAGTTAACACGTCCTTGTGTTTCCCTCCTTACCATGAACTGGTTCATCACCCCCGTAGAGCTTTTTTGCTACTAAAAAATCCAAAATATCGTAAATTATATTCGATAGTTTAAAAAAGCTGTGCAGCCTGTGCTTATGTACAGTTCACACGTCCATGTGACATTGAGCCATCGATGTATTATTCATCGCGACAAAAAAAACAATAACAGAGCTTCGAACGGGTCTCAGAGATTGTCCAAAGGCTAAAAGAATTATAAAAAAATTACAAATAATATTAAAAAGCGTCCCAACTATTCTGGAATAATCCTATATGTGAAAAAAACACATGGAAATCTCATGTATATAAAAGACATGAAAATGTGCTTGTAAATTGCGTAGTACTTGCGTACACATTGGCCAAGTAGGTTTACCAACATAAATAGGCTGAAATTCTCGGTGAGCTGAAATCACCGGTTGATCCCTCGTATAGCTTTGCAATGGTTTTGATGGTGTCCCATCTATGCACACATATATACATATATACATTTATCTATGTACCGCGATTGTGGTAAGCGTGCTCCTCTTCTCTACTCTCGACTCGTCGTCACTCGTCTTACTCTTTACCCAGTCACTAACACATTCACACTTTCCCAGATAGATGATAGAGCTGGGTAGGTAGATCGCAGTGTTGGGTGATCTCGTCACGTCACAGGAAACGCGTGGAAATAAGGAGAGCGTTCGAGCGTGTGTATGTGGAACTTAAACTCGAGCGGCTATATAAGACAGCCTCGAAGCCTCCTCAGCTCCACATTATAGCTTTTCCATTTCGTCGATTCGTGTGTATGGTTTTTTGTTTTTTCGTTTGTTCTTGTTTATTGAAATTTCTTCGTAACTGTGCTCGTTTGATAATAAAACATGGAAACTTTAGTGCGTCAGGTAAATTAATCGAATTATTATCATTTGTTTTTTCGTCGTTTGTACCAGGTTAATCATCATGTTTAATGTGTTCGAGATCAGTGTTATTTTTTAAGGGGCTTAAGATATTGCAGTGTGAGAAAATGGAATTTAAAAAATCTTTTTTATTTTATTTTTGTAGGAAGATTTTTTTTTTTTAATCCTAGCAGTATATATATATATATATATATATATATATATATATATATATATATATATATAGTGCTGATAGAATTAATCTTATGTACATTACGTGATTAATGTGATTCGCTATGGGATGAGACAACTACAATCGGAAAAGCATACATACAAGAAATTTATCTTTCAAACAATCTGAAGAGCGTGTATTAAACTAACATTCGCGTATTGATCTGCTCCCCCCACTTTGCGACCTCTTGTAGGGAGCCAATGAATCTTATATATATACTCTTGAGCTTCTTAATGAGACAGATTAATTAATGATGATCATTCGCCTTGCTGACACTTCTCTGCCAGTAAGAGATTTACATAGTTAACGAGAGGAAGAAAGAGAGAGAGAGAGAGAGAGAGAGAGAGAGCGGGAACGAGCATCGAAAAAATCAAGCATGTCGTAACATCACTCTCGTATAATATAGTAGGCTGACATATCCAATGAGAGTTAAAGATTCAACTGTCTATAATGTAATGTTCGGTCGATACCCAGAAATTGACATTGGAACGGTTATAATAGTATTATGATTGACCCCTCATTTCCTGAATTATATACTCATAATTATCAATTAATTAATCAATAACGATTGTTAATTTATTGATAATTGAATCAATCAACCCGGTGAAATTGGCCAATAATAATGGTAGAATGATAATTATTTATTAGAATTAATAAAAACTATTTGTCAGCGTTAATTATTAATATTATTAGCTATCGATCAAAGGATAAACCCTCTAACGTAAGCTTACTGTGTCCTTAGATAGCGATGGCACTGGCGCTATGCCTTGGTATGGCCTATTGTGAACCACCACTGAACAATCAGTACGGTCCACCGGGCAGTTATGCTGGAGGGGGCGGAGGTGGCAATGGAAACAACAATAACCATCACGGTGGTTCCTCTCACGGGGGTGGAGGAGGCGGTGGTGGTATAACCAACAGTTATGGATCACCACTTGACGATGGCCACAATTCCGATCAAGATTACGTCGATAGTCAGGTAAAAGGTGTTTTTTTTTTTTGTTATTTCCATAAAAATAAAAACTATATTCCGTTCAACTGTCGAGATTAAAATAAATAAATTGCAGCACAGCAAATCAAAAGGAAATATATCTCAAATATGTTATATATTTTATATGCAATAAAAATTAAAATTTATTATAATATTAATGGATGGTTTGATCATAAATATAATACATTTGAAAAATATATTAAACAAGATATTTTATCTAATCGACGACATGAAGTATAATAAAAAAAATTTCACATAAGGAGTTTTTATAATGGCGTATACCACGTCCACTTGTTTTTTTTTTTCTGGTGACCAATTACAATTTATCTTAAATCATATTTAAAAAAATGTTACGTTTTGATTTGCCAAGGTGAAATAAGAAACAGTGCATTTTAACTCCCACGAATACATTTAACGAGAGGACAGTGAACAATTATCATACGATCTTGCAGTAAAATAATGAGGGACATGAAAAAAAAAAAAAAAAAAAAAAATAAGAATCTAGATGCGTGGACTTTTGTAACGCTGAGAGCAAAATCTAAAAAATATCACACGGTTTAAAATTGCGTGCATTGTTCTTTTACTTATTCATAATATGTATGTGATTGTACAGTCGTAATATTTACAGCTCGACACGCACGTTGTACGTGCACAATTTGTTTCTTCGTCTCTTTTTCAAAATGAGAAATTATCTGTACAATCATTCGAATAAATAACGAGAAATGGTAAAAAAAAAAAAAAAATGCACGTTTTGCTGGAACGCCCAAAGCGAGCTATTTGCCCAAATCAGTGGTTTGGTTCAATGCCAATGATAATAAAGCTCATAAAAACACTCCAGCGTCCACATCTGATATCATTTAAACTGCATGCGCGGTGCGTGCACACGCGATTGCCACGTTGCGAGAAGTAAAAAAAAAAAAAAAAAGTCTCTCTTTTCTTCTCGTAAAACGGGCACACACTTTTCGTCTCGGATCTCTTTCGCCGTTTTATATCCGAGGGGTTGTTTTTTTTTTTTTTAATATTATTTTCATTCTCGTCATTTTGAAGAAACTGTTGCGAGTGAGAGCGTGTGATGGTCGGAATGTTTCGTACAAAAGCGAGACTTTTGCAGTGTAGAGAGGCGGTTATATGTCGGTGCTTTAACGTGAGGGCACATAGAAAATAGTGGCGATATAGCCAACGCGAGTGGAATGAAGAGAGAGAGAGGGAGAGAGAGAGAGAGTGTGTGAGAGAGAGAGAGAGAGAGAGAGAGAGAGAGAGAGAGAGAGAGAGGGGGGGGGAGAGGCAGAGGAATAGCTCGACATTTATCGCCAGTTGGCTAATCGTACAGGAGAATCTGAATGTCCGCATTACTGCGAACGTTTCTAGACCCGGAAGTGGAGAATGTCCACTTGTATGCAAGCGCGCGCGCAACCTCACTTGCAAAATCGCACCCTCCTGCATCCCCTTTAACCACTACGACCACACACAGTACAGTACAGAGATCGCCGTTTCTCCACTCTCCTGTACAGAGTATAAGAGAAAACCACAATTTTTCTCTTGCACGGTCCACGAGTAAGAGCAGCATCCCTTGAAAAACCTCAACCGGCAATATCCTCGTGATCCTCGTTCCACCGCCGCCACTTTCCTGATTCCGGTTAAATCGGGATTTTTCGCAAAAACGTGATTCTTTTTCATAAACCGAGAGCTGTACACGCACGAGAGGAGAGAATAAGAGGAAGAGAAAGAGAATAATGAAGATTAGAACAACAAAAAATGAAATATATATTCAAATATATTTTTAATTAATTATTGAAATGAACATTGCATTTATATGAAATAAAAAAAAAATTGTTCTTACGTATATTCGAATAAGGGTCGAATAAGATCGAATAAGCCTCAAGGGAATATTCATGGGAACATTTACGGATAAATTTTGCCCAGTATTTTTACTAATGGAATATTAATTTTTTTTCTTGATACAAAGATTTTTGCAAAAATTTCGTATGTCATTTTTAGCATTGTATTTTATATTTTAACTGTCTTTTTAATTTATGATACATTCAGTCATATATATTTTGTTCATTTAAATAATTCAACATGATTGTCAAAAAAGAAACAGTCCGATTGTTTTTATTCTCAACCATTCTTGGTTCTTATATTGTGCATATTCTGCTAATTTTTTTCTCGTCTGCTTTTTGTTTCTGCCCATTTACAGCCAAAATCATACGACTTTGGCTACGCGGTAAAGGATACAGCGACCGGAAATGACTTTGGCCGTCAGGAGACGAGCGACGGTGAAACAGTACGGGGCGAATATCGGGTACAACTTCCGGATGGAAGGACACAAATCGTTACATACACTGCCGATTGGAAAACCGGATTTCACGCCGATGTCAGATACGAGGGAGAGGCCACGTTCCCCGATCAATATAACAACAACAACAATAACAACAATAATAATAATGGCTACAACAATAATAATGGCTACAACAACAATAATGGCTACAATAATAATAATGGATACAATAACAATAATGGTTATAACAATAATAATGGCTACAACAACAACAATAATGGAAACAACAATTTCGGAGGATACGATAATAATCAGGGTTACAACAATTATAATCGTGGTGAGAAGTTAAGGTTTAATTTTCATTATCATTTATTCTGAACGATAAATTTAATTGATCAACTTCTTAATTGATCTAACTCAATAAATGTTTCATTGACGAATTCAATAGTCAAAGATTTAATGAATGGATTGACTCATGTATTAATTTTACAACGAAAAATGAGTGAGAATGTTCCATTTAGCAAACGATCAATCAATTGCTTGATTGATTAATCTTGGAATTAATTAATTCAATCGATAAATTAATATTTATTTTATATAAATTATTATTTTTTTTCCAAGGCAATCAAGGCGGCTACAATTACAACGGCAACAATGGCAATTATAATTCGGGTGGAAGTAATTACAACAACAATTATCAGCATAGCGGTTCAAACTCGATCGATAATTACAACGGTGGCTACAGCGGAAGTTCCAGTGGATCATTTGGCTCGAGTGGGCCAAGCTCTACTTACGGTACACCCAACTTTCACTAGATTCACTCGACGAGAATCTCGAGGAAAGCTGGTAAATGAAAAGAAAAAAAAAAAAAAAAAAAAAAAAAGAAGATCGGGAATATATGGAATCGGTGCAGACTCTCGAAAAAATGCTCGTGTGCCACTACTAGTAGAGCTATCAAACACATCGTAAAGAAAAGAGCACCCACACATCGTGAGAGGGAAGAGAGAGAGAGAGAGAGAGAGAGAGAGAGAGAGAGAGAGAGAGAGAGAGAGAGAGGGGGAGAGAGGAAAAACTTTTCGTGTCTCTTCACTGTGTCCACAAACTCACTTTGTGTGGGTGTAACGTTTCATGTGTGACGACAACGATGAAATGAGAGAGAGAGAGAGAGAGAGAGAGAGAGAGAGAGAGTGAAAAATGAAGAGAGGGTCGTGGGCAAAAGAGCGTACATACGAAGCTCCATAGAGCTTTTGCGAAAAGAGATAGAGAATTGATATTACATAACTAACGGTCGACGAGCGATGATCGACGAGCACATTTTATATGATAAAAAGAAAGAAATGAGAGAAGCAAAAAAAATTGAAAGTGCTCTCCATGACGTGGTTTTTTATATACACGCGATGGACGAGACAACCATATATAGCAAAAAGAAAAAGTACATTTTTTTTTTTTTTTTTTTTCAAGGGTCCTTCATAGGGACATAAGGATGAATGGGACTATGTAACTATAGTTGTGTGTACAGATTTTTATACAGATATAATCATACTTATATTTTTGAATAAAAAAGATTAAACAAAAATTTTATTGGTATTATTTTGATTTAAAATATGACCTGATTTCCTTCTCTTCCTTCGTTGATGATTCATGGATTTTTTTTGATTTATTAAAGTAACGAGTTTAATTCTCATGGTTGGATTATTTTTTTTGCGATATTCGACCTTTACGGCGAGTAAAAAAAAATCGTACTTTAGCATTGTGGGAGTTTGCTGTGAAAAGGATAAATGAGAGATCTCGATAGGACGAAAACTGTCAGAAGAAACTACTCGGTCACGCTGCCACGATTACTCGCAATTATATCGATGATCTTATCAATCTTATTTCGAGGGTACGTAAATCTGGGTTAATTGTACGTTGATTCATATATAGCTATAGTTGTAACTACGATCAAAATGCTTTCTCAATGGTTCATGAGAATTCGTTTATGCTGGCTATTTTATTACGACATATTGATTTTTTTTTTAACGTGGGCTTTTTTTTTGTTGAGATAGGCGATATCGAAATTGATCATTTTAATTAATCAAACAATCAACGATACCGATTTTTAATCGACAGCAAAAAAAAATGAGTCACGTCACAATGTAAATTACAATATATAATTGTCAATTAGTGGCAAACAAGCAAACCGGTCATTTCAGATCCACTTTTTTTTTCATTTGCTAATTAGGAGCAATAAAAAAATGATTAATATATAAAAAACAAGGGTGTTCATTCACGCCATAACAAAAATTATAATGACCAATTGGAAAGGGACAATGAAAACAATTATTTTAAATTTTAAACTTTTTCAACTGATAAATTAAGTAAAATAAATAATTATAAATCAATAAAGGCACAAATGATATTTAGGTGTCAATAAAAATGTTACTTGAGAAATTAGTCAATGTAAAAATTTATCAAACGATAATGGAATAAATACTATTAAGGCCATAACAATCATTATAATTGACCACCCGGAAGCAGTCAAAAGAAAGAAGTCTTGCATTCAAGGCTTCTTTTAATGAGCCAATTAATCGAGAATCACGATTTTTATTCATAAAGAAAAATACTACAATCAGGCTATAAAGTCTGTCGTAATAAATCCACGAAATATTTTAACAAGAGTAGAATCAACGAGATGTGACCAAGAGAAAAAAATATTCTTGAAGAACAATCGTTTGGAGACAGGTGTATAATATATATATATATGTATACTAAAAATATCTCCCATGAGCTTTCACTCTCATATAGACGTGTGTTTTGCAACGCCCGCCACAGAGACGAGCGGAGAATTCTCGTCGTGTGTAACTAACGCTCTCATTAATTGCACAATGGAGATGTAGGTGAGTCTCTGTAGGATCTTTGCATCTTCATGAACACTTCTGTATTCAGTGTATTCATATATATATATATGTATATAATATATGAGGCATTCCGCGTCAAAGCAGTCACCCCATTTTTGTTCTTCAAAAACGGGTAACTTTTTTTCAGAAAGTACGTATAGTTGTCAAGAAAATGTACACTTTTATTCAAATTTTAAAACAGTATATTTTGGTGAGAAAAAAATACGGAAATTTTTTTAATTTTCAATTTGAATTAATATATATTTTCCAAATCACAATAATTGTTTCACAAATCATTTAAAGCTCATAAGAAAGAATCAAGAATCATTTTTTTTATAGTGTACATGTCAAGAAAAAAAAACTGTAAAAATTACAAACGATGCTAATTTTGAGAAAAAATGAAACTTAATTTTATCCTAAAATGGCAAATACAGTTTTCGGGGGAGTTTAGAAAAACTTGTATTGAGCAGAGCGTCGAAAAACGTAAATTTTATGTCTTGATGATTTTTTTTATGATAAATAGTTTCCGGATTGAAAAATATTCTAAGTCAATTCAAATGAAATATTCAAATTTGCAACTGAAAATTCTTTAAAAAATTGTATATTTTCTTGGAAACTGTACTTAAATTCTACAAAATTGTTACCGAGTCTTGAAGAAAATAAAAAATATAGTAGCACATTTGATGTAGAATCCCTGATATAAACATAAAATGTGTCTTCCTAATGATATAGATATATATACGATGGTAAAGTATTATGTGTTGCAGCCCACGATCTAATGCCACAATCAACTTTGAGCCTTTCATGTTGCAGCATTTGTGGGCCCCATTAAAGCGAAATTAGCCACGTTTGCTTGATCTCCTTTCCAGCTCTCGTTCATTCCAGTTATATGTCTAATATATACATATAGATGAATCTTCGTAAACTGTCTATTCCAATACTACACAAGAGTAAAACTATATAATAGTACACGTGAAGGCTTTTGCAGTTGCTGCAATGCAAAAGTGTAAGTGATCGATGATCGATCGTATAGCCTGGATCGATCTTTAAGACGTGAAAAAAAAATGACAAAACAAGCGTAGGGAAAAGATATCTTTTCTTCGACCGTCTAGCACATCCCAAATGGATATTGAAATAAATCATTTGGGATGAAACAAAAAACTCAAGGTCCATCTCGCTCTATTTTTCTATAATGAATTGTCCCTTTTTTTCCCACGAGGCATAATTTGTAAATGTATAAAAATAGACAGTATTGCAAATAAAATTGATTTGCCGGAACGAAGCTGAGAATAACATCCTTGTAGATGCGTTTTTTTCTTTTCTTCAATCGTTGTGAAACGTGTGAAATATATTTTCTCATCGTTGGAGAGGAGCTAACGAGAGATGGAGAGAGAGAGACAAACAGACGGACAGAGATAGGAGAAGCCTTGCGTATATATATATATATATATATATATATATATATATATAACGAGAACGTATTAAGGAACGAGAGATGCTGACGATTTGTTAATTCTCTCTGACGATGGATAATGGTGACCTCGGATAAAAAATGATCGTAGTCTCTCTCTTCTCTTGCATTATACATATTCCTAGTCCTGGTAATATGAAAACAGTTTCATTTAATGTGTGTACGGAAACATATATGCTAAATTATATGGTCTCTGCGTTGGTGCGAGACGAGAAAATTTATACACATTTATACACCCACAATAACCATTACGAAGTTAGTATACTAAATATGAATATATATATGGAGCTTTTCATCTTAACAGCACTAGGCTGTGACCTCACGATTTTTCCCCGATTAGTATAATTTAAAAAAAAAACTAATTTTTTAAAAAATATTTTACTAAATCCACTCGACTGTTATGATTCTTTTGTAACGCCATCAATTATTAAAAACTAGGCAAATTGAATTCTACCTACGAATCAAATAAAAAAAATATATAAACATCTGTGATTTTTTGCCATTCGTACAGATTGAAAAAATAAAAATGATAAGGATATAGAAGGCAGTTTGTATTCAGATGGAATACATCGTATATAATCGATTATAATGTATATATATTTATATATGGTAGGAAAAGTGTAAGTTGAGCTACGTGGCTACGTCGATGTGGTAACGGTAATATAATTTAACGTATCGCGCTCATTCCTATAATACCCGTATCATTTCATTACGCCCATAGGATTTGAAATTGCACGTACCGAAACACGAGATATACCACTTAGCTTGATTTCTGTGTAATAACGATTAAGACTCAATCGTAAATAAATATTATCTCGCGAATGCAATAGAGATTATTTTATTAATCGTGCAAATTGATAATTACGAATTTATAATTAATAATAACAATACTAATTATAATAATAAAAATAATAAACATGATGATGATGATATTGATGTAAAAAAAAATGTAATGAAAATGAAAAAAATATTCAAAGCCGTTTAAAAGAGAGACCGTGAACGTGACAGTTCGTTATAACTGTATAGTGGACTGGGATAGCCCAAAGCAATTTTAACCGGTCAACTCCCTTCACGGCGGATCAAGCCTGAATCTCTCGTGAAAATTCACTATGAAATTTCTCTCTATCTCTTTCTCTCTTATAATCCGCTCTCTGTGTCTCTCGTATGCAAACGACGAGAAATTGGTGGGAAAAAATGTTTTTTTTTTTTTTTTTTTTTTCGTGCATCGCATATGCACACGCTGTCAGTGGCACAAACGCAGTGTGCTCTAAATTGCAGGGAACTCTGTCGGTCGTTGCGAGAAGAGTTTCATTTGAAATTAACAAAGTCCACGACAGTGTGCTGTGTGCGGTTGAAAAAAAAAGCGAGGAGAACTGTGCAGTTATAATTTCGTATTTTTTCCGCCACTGACTCGTGCAACGAATTATATTCGTGGCAATGAGAATTTTGGAGAATTTTGATTCTTTTTGTTACCTTAAGAATAAGAATTCTACAAACTATGTACATATATTTCTATCAATTTATTTAATGATTAATCAGTAATTATTTTAGTCATTGATTCAATAACTTAACTTAATAACTTAATAATTATAAATTGATACTTTGATCACAATTTTTTATGGATGTAAAAAAAAAATGTATACGTAATAGTGCATGGTCAAAAGTAGAAGTACATGTACAGAGCATTTCACGTCAGATCAGCCAGCTATTATCATTGATAAATTTAAGTAATCGAATGAAAAATTGATCAGGGCTAAGGACACTTTTTCTTGTTGTAGAGAATTCAATACTCTTTGACCTCATTAAAGTGATTACAAAGAAGTGGAATTTGTAAGTGTGGGATATGTAATCAAAAGACAATTTTGGGATGTGTAATTAAAAGATAATTTTTATACTTTTCAAAATAAGTCACTTAGCATTTTCGTAAGAACGTCAAATGTGTATAATTTCATTGATTTCGTTGGAAATATTACCGAGGGATCTTCCTCAGTAGTATTTTCTGCTGGGACATTTGGCGTCCTAACTTAGCCACAGCGACTTAATAGGGGATCATGATTTTTTTTAGTACCCAAACCAACAATTTTGGCCAGTTTTTTGCCTATTGTTCAGCACCCTCTTCATTTCGGAGGGTTCGGGTCCCTAATCGATTATTTACCCCTAAACTAATGCTTATCTTAAAATTATCATAAAATTGGTCAACAGACGATACATCTGCTACTTTTTTTTTGTGTCATCAGTGGAAGAAAAATTGCGACTCGCAGATTTTTAGGTCCATGAATTAGATATTAATAAAGTCTGAGAATTTTCGAGACTGTTAGGGATGTCTCCTAAAAAAATTCCTTCAAAAAAATGTCTTAAATATTCGATATCAGGTGAATGTTCTAATTAGTGACCATGTGACAAAAAATTATATGTCACATTAAAAAAACCTTTATTGGATTTTCCAGGAATAATTTTAATATCAGGAATATCTGGGAATAAAATTATCCGACGTGAAATGTAAGGAATCTCTGTAATCCAGCAGGTTTCTCAGACGGTTATTAGCTGTACCAGACCCTGTTCAATAGCAGGGCTACCTCCCTTATTCAGATAGTTTGTCAATGCTACGAGAAGCATTGATTAGCTCCTTTGTCATGGCTTTTAATTTTGCTTTATATAAATGATACTTTCATAAGGAGTCCAATATTATACGCGTCATTAATGGAATAATTTAGTTCAATATTTTCTAATAATTCATCAGAATGTCTGGAACAAAAATGACTGCAATAAAAATGACGAAAAAAAAAATTGTCTAGAACAACGTCATCTGCAGCATGTTGCAAATGTTGCACACGACAACTATGAAGATTGATTATATTCAATTTGGAAGCATTTTTTTTTGTCCTTTTACAGGCAACGGAAATAACTGTTACATAACAAGTGGCAAATCAAACATGAAGGATCCACATATATACGAAAAAGCTCGTTTTATTTATTTATTTATTTTGCACTCGAATGTCACGGGAAATATACATCTTTTTCCTATTCCGAGGAATTTTTCAATATGACTATTATTTTCTCGCTCGCTCGCTACTATATATAAGACGCACAAGAAAAAGGTCGATATCGAAAAATGAAAATTGAAAATAGTTTTATTCGGTTCTGTCCGTCCCACATGCGTTTCTCACATCATCCATTATATGCCAGCATGCATGCGATAACTCCTCAGCGTGAGTAAAATCGACTGGGCTCCATCGAAGCGCGTTTAGCAGCTTTTCGTGGAAGGGGGGAATAAGGACCAAAGTGCAACATCATGGATGCACAAGAGGAGCGCGTTATTTGCTCTCGTAAATGCACATTGCACTATGCACGTCCGAGCTGCATATTTTTGCAAGCATGTATTTGTGTATATTTGCCCTCGATTTTATAATATATATATATACATATGTATATATGTATGTTATATATGTATATATATATATATATATATATATATATATATATGTATATATTATAAAATCGTGGGTACATGTAAACAAATAAATGCTTGCAAAAATGTGCAGCTCGGACGTATATATAATTTCTTCAAATATCTTCTAGATTGAAATTTCTCAAAATTCTACAGCAGGTGAACGGGATACTTTGGATCATCGGTGATCGGTGAATGAGTCGTCTGCGTAGAAAAAAAAAATGTACAAGGATACATAAATAACTTTGAATTGATCATCTCGATAATATCAAAGTGAAATGATCGAAGTTTTCTCGGTCATCTAAACCGTTTAAAATTATTTTTAAATAACAAATTTTGGAAAGCCATTAATTTGATTCAAGTAACGAAAAACAAATGTACAAGGTACGACGTATAATGAACAGAAAAAATATAAAAATGAGAGAAGGAAACGGGTTTGACCGCATATATGTAAATGTGTGTGGTGGAAAATCTGGTAATTTCATAATTCTTCTCTTTGGAAAAAAAAAATAAAGCTTCAGTCCATCGTACGTTACGTACAGAAATTTATCAGAATGAGGGTATGTAAAAATGGTGAAATAAAAGCCTTTACTTATTCCAGGAAATTTAACGTCAATCCGCGTCAGGTATTGCTTAAAACTTTATATGATATACGAAACCATTCCACGTTTTTTTACATTTTCAAATTCTCTTTAGTATTATTTCAGAGATCTACCAGTTTTGTGGAAGAGAGAAAACAGAGTTATTCATATGAATATAGAAAATGGTTGATATATGCTTTTACTTAAATAAGAAAATTTACCTGTAAATCGTCCGATATATCCTTTAATAATTCAGACCATCTCAGAAAACAAGCATTACCCAAGTTTTATTGTGAAAAAAGTTAATACTACATAAAAAATAATTTACAAGATGCCTTCACTTATTTTCGAATATTAAATGTGAATCCACACTACGTTCCCATTACAATTTTGTGAGATACGAAATCACTGCACGTTCTGTGACATCACTGAATAATTCAGACAATTAGCCCACTTTTTTAAAACAAATTTATTAAAAGAAAGTTAGGCACTAAAGATTGAATTTCACTTATTTCAATCAATTTCAAATTCTTTCCGCACGATGTTTTCTATAAAAAATGATAATATACGAAATCCCGACACTCTAATCTCCGAATAATTTTAACGATATCAGCAAAACAGTCTTTCTCCAGTTGTATAAATAAATAAAATTATAAAAATTATATTGCAATGATTAAAAAATGCCTTTTGATTTATTTGAGAGAATTGAGAATAAAAATCCACTTGACTTAAAAGAAAAATCGATCGATCGAAACGAGCATTATTCAGGTACAGAGAGTTTTCTAGTTTGAGTAAATCACGAGAGAACGAACGTACATACGATGGAAAATGTGAAATCGAGAGATGGAGAGGAAGAGGGATGAAAGATCGGTTAGTTGCTAAAGTTGCGAGACAAACTCAGAGTCATATATATATATATAGTAATGGTTGAGGAGATGGCAAAAGCAACAGTACCAGAAATAGGAGAATATAGAATCTGCATATACATATATTACTGCATACACTCCGACGTATAGAACCATTAAGGATGAAGAGGTAGAGTATAGAATCCAATCTGAAGTAGACCTTGGTTATAGCGATGCTCTACTTGAAATTGGCTCCAACTTGAAACTCTCCAAGTCCGAGAATAATTAGTCGTTATATCCGCATGAGACGGGCGAGGGAGAGCCAAAATCGAGAGAAGAGAACTTCTTCACTTGGGCAAAATACATGAATAAACACACATAAATATATATATATATAGCAAACCGTTAATGGAACTTATAAACCTGAAGCTACGAAATGAAGATGTGTAGATATAAATGCGATGTATTTCATACATGGGTTATTTTATATATGTATATATATATATATATATATATATATATATATATATATATGGATACTCTTGTGATCTCGTGCGAGTGCATCAGTGCAATAATTGTTTCATTTGGTAATGGAGAGATCGTTTTACTCTGTATGTTTCAATGAACGCAGGAAAAACGTGTGAAAAAAATACAAAGACATATATATGTAAACGCTGGCCCTCATTTTACCATTAGCTACGGGGAAAAATACGTTGAAGGTTTTTATCAATAATCTTGAATTTACAAAAAAATGTCTAGGGAATTTGTGAGTAGAAAAATACAGCTAAATAGGGCCCTGAAAGAAAGTTAAAAGAAAAAAAGATAATTTTAAGTATAAACTTTTTCAAGATTTTACGCGAAATAAAAGGAAGAAGAATTTTCATTTTTTTTTCTATCACTCAAATCGCTACCCGATCGGTAATTTATTTTTTATATCACGAGCTACGGCATATTTTTATGAAAGATTAAAAGTTTCATGTGAAAAATAAAAAAAATATATTAAAATTCGCGTTTTGTCTATTTACTAAAATTGTGATGCACCTGAGAAATGAACCTTTGGCACATTAATAATCGTATATTGATCCAGAAAATTAATTAAAATTGACTCCATCGAATTTCAACCAAATAGATTTCGATCAAATCAAATTAATTGGAAATAGATTTTATTTAATTGTGGCAAATTTCATGTAATTTCAATAAATATGATTAAAATGAAGCAACTTCACTTTTCTCATTTCACAAAATAGAGTAATTGCGAAATGAAAGTATCTATACATGTACATTTTTCATACATCCATGGAGTACAAATATATCCGATATTCTCGTACTCGTAAATGTGCACATCACAGTTGTGCGAGTAACGAAATTCAATATTGATGTAAAAAATCATGAATAAAGAATGTAGAACATCCAATTTTTCGAGAATGCCTCGCTGTTTCTTTTTTCATTTCGACCAGCACGCCCTGGGAGCTGGTAAGATAAATGCTGCATCAGCAGCGTTAACTATAGAGAGTGCGCTTATTGAGCAGAGGAAGTATGAGAGAGATAGAAAGAGATAGAGAGAGATAGAGAGAGAGAGAGAGAGAGAGAGAGAGAGAGAGAGAGAGAGAGAGAGGGAGAGAGAGAGAGAGAGAGAGAGAGAGAGAGAGAGAGAGAGAGAGAGAGAGAGAGAGAGAGAGAGAGAAAGAGAGAGAGAGAGAGAGAGAAAGAGATAGAGAGAGATAGAGAGAGAGAGAGAGAGAGAGAGAGCAAATGAGCACGATTCATCGGACAGGGAGCAGAGTACTATGCACAATTTACGTAATCGAATGGGATCATAATTGGCAAACTTTATACTATAGAGCAGTACTCTGTATGATATTTGTAGTGTCTGCAAACACTCACTATATGTACCGATAAAAATTTATGTATGTACATATGTGTGGATTGATGGCCTAAAATTAAAAGGGCGTATCGATATGCGTGTGAGCTATACTTATACGACGTTCTGTCGTTACATCTTCGATATATATATATACGTATATATGTATATATGTATATATATTACACTGGGAAAGAATACGTAAAAACAGAGCTATGAATACGTTTGGTATAACTGAAGCAATACCAGTGCGATTTTCATGCCCACAGCGCACTCCAATTTATTATCCGGGCGAGCAGGGCAATTGCAGTTTTCATTGTACAATGCTTAACTTTGAGCGTGATAGTGTTTCGGTTTTGTTTTATATATATTTTACATATATATGTATATTTTTCATCTCTATCGTTCTCTCGGTTGTCGCCTCGTTTTGTCTCGAGCCCATGGACAGCAGCATGTGTAAATTCCGCGGTATGTACAGATTTCATGCGAGCTATAAATTTGTCGAAAACTCTACCGGTTTCCCTCCCCCCCCCCCCCCCCCGCACACGTTTCATGCTTCCCAACACACACGTCCTACCGCCATCCCGTACGGTTGACAAATGTCTATTGAAGCCACCCACCCCACTATCGTACACACTCGCTGATGTATATATATATATATATATATATATATATATATATATATATATATGTATATATATATATATGTATGTATATATATATATATATATATATGTATATATATATATATATATATATGTATATATATATATATATATGTATGTATATATATATATTGGATACCTATAGAATGGTACTCTACTTTTATTCTATAAATTTGTGTACAGATATATAACATATATATTGTTTAATGTAGTGTAGGTGGACGGGCGACCAGCCAAATTTGCCATTTTCCCAAAAGGTTTTAATAAATAAAATATCATGATAACTGGGGATATCCAACCCAACCCCCATATATATATATATATATATATATATATATATATATATATATTTCGCAGAGATTGGATACTCTCGTCGCCTCGACACGCGAATATTACCATGAACGTACACGCGGGTGTATACGAGTATGGGCTATTCCAAGTTAAGTGAAATTTTCATCGAGAATTTAGTTTCTTGTTTTCATGCAGCATCGAAAAATTCTCAACGTTGATATACTGCGATTGAAATTTTACCGTGAAAAAATAAATATGTTTTCACACTTTTGTCGTCTAAATATTTTAAAAAGATCAACGAGGCGATGTAGAATTGAATAACTGTGATGGAATTTCCAGGGGAGTTTTAACCCTGGAGACCATTGCGTGGTGCTTTTCATGCGGTGCATTTGTATTTTTTTTTCCTCTTTTTTTTTTTTTTTTGCTGAAACCCGTAACGTTTTGAATAATTACTCATCGTCAATTTTAGGCTAATAACTGTCGTTTCGATTTCAATATTGTACAAATAAAAAAATGCGAATTATATACGAAAACAAAAATGGCAATATTTTGCATGGGCCCAACGATGCCCACGTTTGGTATTAGCAGGACCAAAAAATATGTTACGTGTTATAGGGTTAACACGATTTTTATAATAAATGCAATATACTCATGAAACAGAGATACAAATTTTACTGTTTTTGTTTATTATGTATTTGACAGATTATCATTTGGTGAAATAAAGCATCAAAAGGATTTTCTCATTGAAAAATTGACATTGTGAAAATACCATTCATTTTCCACTTGCAAGAAAACATTATTTTGTTATGAAAAGTTACATTCATACCTCCAACCGTCGTATCTAATCCCACGAGCACTTACAACTGCCCTTGTTTGATTAATCTATTAAATATAAGAATGGCCAAAAATGGCTGATTATATTTTAGTAAGAGCCTGCCTAGTTTTACCAATGCTTGAAAAAGCTCCATTTAGCCTGAAGATAGTTGTTATTTAAAAATGTCAAAAAATAGGGAAAATACTCTAACTCCTCGCTTTAATTACATTGGACATGTTTAATCATAAAAAAAAACTAATAAAATTTTTTGAAAAGGTGTTTCATCGGTCTATAATTTAAAGGATCTAAAAATTCTGAGCTGTACACTTTCGTCACACTCATTTGGACAAAAATATATTTTTTATTTTTTCTTCAAGATGATTTGCTTGAATTTTCATATCATCTTAAACGTGCGGTCATATTGAAACGTTTAAGTCGAATGATGCATAACCGCATCGAAAACCGTCACGAGTTAGTCACGGCGATGTGGGGGGTTTCGTCGCGCATATAATAATTATTATACTGGGTTAAGCAGGGATTATGATTTTTTGCACCCCGGCACCTTCGAGAGCCGCCGCATTTAACAGGCATGTATATATATATATGTGTAGAGAGAGAGATGATCTGCGATCTTACATAACTGAAAAAAAATATAATGAGAAGGAAGTCGAGAATATCGATCGAGCTCGTGCGAGCTCGGCACACGCGCTAGTCTGCATGCAGGTCTGGTGCATCAGGCCTTCCTCCCTCTCTCTTATTCCCTCTGCACTCCTTCGCCCTCTGTTACAGGGTACCGCGTGTATCTCGCGAGATATTTATCCGCACGCGACCCTAGAGAATTTCTTAGCATCGATCTTAGTATATCCTAGGGTACCTGTAATATATATGTGTAGGGATATATATATATATACATATATATATTCACTACCATATATGTATATATATATATATATATACACATATATGGTAGTGAATTGTTGCAACTAATAGAGATATATCGATTACCGAGATAGAGGAAGACGAATAGGAGGTTGAGGAAAATATGCGGAGAAAATTATGAATAGGATATTTCTGGTATATTAATTATGCAATTTTCGTGCAAGGGAAGCATTTATGTTTTTCCATATTCACTTTGCGAGTTTATACTTTAAAGATGATTGAACGAGGAGCAACATACACAAGGAGAAAAAAAATGAATTTATGTAATTGAAATATATTTCTGGTCCATCGCATATGGAATTTTGTTAAAAATGTAGTAAAATTTCATATTTAATTCAAATACCATTTATTTGAATTGAAAAATATTTATTGAAATTGTACAATATGCATTTCAATCTTGTACAATTTATTTGAATCAAGTAAAATTGTTGAAAACAAATATATATATATATAAATTGATTTTTCTCGATGGACACATTCGAGATGAGTGGCATCAATGACGAAATTTTGAAAAATTCATTCTCTCTCGAGTCACGAAAGCTTATCGCTATGACGAGTACTTTTTCATGTCACATTTCATTAATTTGAAGTATTGCACTGGCACACGAAATCCACCATTGTGTGTAATCACACGAAGGGGCGAGAGCCTAGTGCAATATCCAAGTCGAGTGTACATGCGACAACAGAGGCCAGACATTAAAAAAAAAAGCCCTGATTTTTTTTTTTTGCATCTTCATCCAAGGGTGACTATTAAAAAGAAGAAAAAAAATATTACCAGGGATGATTTTTTCTCGATTATGCGCTTCCGAGAAAAAATGATGACATTAATTGGCGAATTGAAGAAAATAAGAAAAAACTCTCCCTCTATATCGAGATATTTCGCAGCCAAGAGGCAAATTTGCGATCAGCATGATCTCGCGGGCACGCACGACCGATTAAAATCCATCGTGCACCGGAGATTTGATGGAGAATCATCGGCGGCGTGATGCCATCGGGGCGCCTATAACTCATCCTCTCGCTTTCATGAATCTTTGTAAAAAAACGAGAGAGAAATAGAGGCGCAGAGAAAAAAAGAGAGAGAGAGAGAGAGAGAGAGAGAGACGAGAGAGTGAAGGGAAGATTATTCCGAGCATTTCCTCGCAGCTTCTTTCTTCCCTCCACCGCCCCGCCATTTCGTTACTCCCACAGAGTGGTATAATACCGATCATCACCAACCAGGGCATCATCGGGTATCCTAATGCACTCCCTGGCAAAACTAGTTGGTTGATTATTATAACGTAACAGACGGGGCACTCATGCGGATAAACTGTAACAAAGAATCGTCCGAGTATATAAGCCGAACGATGGCTCATCTTCTCAGTTCGCTCGGACTCTTTGGACATACAGCAATATGATTCACCTACAGGTATGGCACCGATTGTCATAATAATCGATAATAATAACAATCCTAAAGAATAATAACAACGATAATACTAATAATCAATTATTAATAATCAATTATGTATCATTGGTAATAACAATATATAGAATATAATGAATATATATTAATACTTAAAAATAATTTTCATTTGTGTTGAATTATAATTATCATTGGTGATGATAGAATCAGAGGACGTGATGGTGATTAGACTGGCAGATAGTCTAATTGTAAGATACCCAAGACGAATATTCACACAGACACCCCCGTTCTCATTGACACCCTCATACGGACACTCACACAGATACCCACGTTCTCATTGACACCCTCACACGGATCCTTACACAGCTATTTTTATCAATATACTGACGTAGTCACTTAAACGTTCACTTTTACTGACACACTAACACGGACACTGACAAAGTCACCCTTAAACAGTATCCTCAGGTAGAAAATTATACTGACACTCTCATAAGACCCTCACATACGCACTGACACCCTCACTGGCATCGTCACACAGCCATTTCCACTAACATCGTCACACAGCCATTTCCACTGACGTCGTCACAGAGCCATTTCAACTGACATCGACACACAGCCATTTCAACTGACATCGACACACAGCCATTTCCACTAACATCGTCACACAGCCATTTCCATTGACACTCTCACACAGACACTCGCACTGACATCGTCACTGACATCGTCACACAGCCATTTCCACTAACATCGTCAGCCAGTCATTTTCACTAACATTGTCACACAGCCATTTCTACTGACACTCTCACACAGACACCGCGTCACTCACACTCTCACATTTGAGACCACCTTACACAGACACTGCCATTGACTCTTCACACAGATACTCAAAGACACCCACACACGTTCACTAATAGACACTGCCACACTGACACAGACACTTTGAGTTTCCCCTGTCAGTTGTAAATTGTTCTAAGGCAACTTTGCTTTGAATGTTACACTGCCACTTTTATCAGACCCTCACACGGACACTCGCACTGACACCCTCACTGACACCCTCACTGACATCATCACACAGTCACTTCCACTGACATCGTCACACAGCCATTTCCACTAACATCGTCAACCAGCCATTTTCACTAACACCGTCACACAGCCATTTCTACTGACACTCTCACAGAGACACCCTGGCACTGACACTCTAACATTTGAGACCACCTTACCCAGACTCTGCCATCGACTCTTCACACATATACTCAAAAACACCCACACACGTTCACTAACAGACACTGCCACACTTACACAGACACTTTGAGTTTCCCTGTCAGTTGTAAATTGTTCTAAGGCAACTTTGCTTTGAATATTACACTGCCACTTTTATCAGACCCTCACACGGACACTCGCACTGACACCCTCACTGACACCCTCACTGACATCATCACACAGTCATTTCCACTGACATCGTCACACAGCCATTTCCACTAACATCGTCAACCAGCCATTTTCACTAACACCGTCACACAGCCATTTCTACTGACACTCTCACAGAGACACCCTGGCACTGACACTCTAACATTTGAGACCACCTTACCCAGACTCTGCCATCGACTCTTCACACATATACTCAAAAACACCCACACACGTTCACTAACAGACACTGCCACACTTACACAGACACTTTGAGTTTCCCTGTCAGTTGTAAATTGTTCTAAGGCAACTTTGCTTTGAATATTACACTGCCACTTTTATCAGACCCTCACACGGACACTCGCACTGACACCCTCACTGACACCCTCACTGACATCATCACACAGTCATTTCCACTGACATCGTCACACAGCCATTTCCACTAACATCGTCAACCAGCCATTTTCACTAACATCGTCACACAGCCATTTCCATTGACACTCTCACACAGACACCCTGTCACTCGCACTCTCACATTTGAGACCACCTTACCCAGACTCTGCCATCGACTCTTCACACAGATACTCAAAAACACCCACACACGTTCACTAACAGACACTGCCACACTGACACAGACGCTTTGAGATTCCTCTCTGTCAGTTATGGATTGTTCTCAGGCAACTTTACTCAGTAATAAAGAAAAAACGTCAAGCACCTCAGCTACTAAAATCTGCCAGAAATAATAATAATTATTATTTTATCCGGTTGTCTATTGTGATTGTGTTTTAATGCTAAAATATTATTATTAAAATTAAAATTAAAATGTTATTATATTGTATATATATATATCTATACACAGTATATTGGGCTTTTATTGGCCTGCATTGGACGTGGCACATTGGCCGGTCTATTGCCGGATGGCGGCGCGAACGGTTATCAGTACAACAGACCGAGCAGTGGTCAAGATTTTGGTAACGTCGCGGGCAGTGGTCTCGATCTCGCCGGTGGCAATAGACGCGGTTATAGTGACCGTTTCGGCACTGGTTTTGTTGGAAATGGTTTCGGTCAGAGACCCTCGACGGTCTACGGTCCATCGTTATTTGGCAATAACGCACCAGGAAGTGGAGGGAATGGTCTTGGAAGTGGCTTCAACAACGGAGCTCCAGGCTTTGGTAATCGACCGTCCGGAAGTTACGGTACACCTGGAGCTGGATTCCCTGGAGTACCACAGACCGGAGGTTATCAGCAACAAAATGGCGGAGGTGGATTTGTCGGTGGTTATCAAGGAACTGGAAGTGACGCATATTATCAGGGAGGTGGTGGTGGAGGAGGAGGAGGAGGAGGAGGAGGGGGTGGATACAATGGTGACAATGGCAGAGTAAGTAGATATCAACTTGACACAAGATACGTCGATTAAATAACTTTTGCCATTCAATTCGATTATATCGATCATCGCAATTGAATAAAATTTATTCCTTTGGTAATTAATAAATTCTCAAATTGACCAAATACATTTTTTTAATACAGAATTTTCCCAAGAATACTATTTTTTTGTTGTTGGAACTCGTCCTCAATTTCATCAACTAGTCGGAATAATTTTTGAATTGGCTCGGAACAATTATTTATAAATGATAATGTTTCGTTGATCAAAATAAACGAATTTGCAGCTCGATTCTTGCATTGGCGTATGAAATAATTATGAGATTCACCACAAGAGAATAATTAGATAAAAAATGAAGATTATAACGAACATTGAATTAAATGATATCATGCATAATAAAATATTGAACCGATTAGCTGGTAATTTCTCATTGTTACAAAATGCATATCAGTTAAATTCCAACGAATACTACAAATTCGATAAGAGGAGAGCATTGTGATGGCCCGAAATGTATAATTGATGAACTGCAGCTGCAATGGTATGAATTTGTGCATGATATATATATTCGTATCCAGGTCATATTGATAATATTGGAATTGTGAGAGTGCAAGAAAAGCTTTTCCGCTTGTACATCGTATTGTTCCCCGGTGCGCGGTTTTTCTAGTTCATTCCCAACCCCTCGGAGCACGGAAATGAAGAAAGAAGGGCGGAAGTGTGCACGGTGGCCGCGATTGAATTTTCTTCCTCTGGCAACCCCTTCGCTTCTCCTCCTCACTCTCACTCTCTCTGTCTCACTAGAATGGAGCAATTATGAGAAGCTCCTGAGTCTCAAGGGATACAATATTTTTCGATTACCCGCGGCTAAAATTGTGTACAACATTTGAAGATGAAAAAATTGAAAAAAAAAAATAGAAATGAAAAAAAAAAAAAAAAAAAATGCTGCCTCCAATTAAGCTTTTTCTGCTTTTTTATATTCATTCTCGACGTATTTATCTACCCTCGAATCATATTTCACCTTTTACTGCCCTCACACATGATAATTAAATATTTCGCTCGATCGACCCTGTAACTCTCGCGCACATTACCCAATCTACCGTGAAAATAATTTATCCTCATTGGCGTAAAATTTTGCCTATACGTTTCGTGCAAGCTCGAACGTAAAATAATATTAATAATACATATTGTTCGAACTCCCAACAGCGTTACCCCACCCTTCAATTCTTCATCTCCCCTTCCCCTCTTTTCGTCTCACCCAACCCGTCATTAAACATTAAATTACTTGTTTTTTTATCCTTCTCTAAACTATTCATTCGTCGATCGGTATTCTTCCACTCCCGCCCCTCGATCATGCCCAATCCCTTTTTTTTCCTATTCCCTTCCCTCTACATTCGTTTCGCTCTTTTATCACGATTCACGGAGCACACACGCAGCACGATTCGGTAATCCACTTGTGGGTGATGTATCTCGGCAGTTTTGTAATTTCGTAGCCAACTCACCCCTTTTCTCTCTCTCTCTCTCTCTCTCTCTCTCTCTCTCCCTCTCTCTCTCTCTCTCTCAATCGTCTCAGTGAACTAGGAGGCATCAGCGTGTTTTTCACCGCTTTTTTCTTCCTTTTTTTCCCCACCCTCTACTCTCGAGTTTTCGAAGAGCGCGAATGGAATACACATTGGGTGGAAAAAAAAAGACGCAAAGAAAAGAGAGCATCGAAAATGGAGTTGCGATTTATCAGCGAAGAATCACCAAAGATTTTTCAGCCCTCTTCTCTCTAGCCATTTTCATCTGACTCTTTCTACCCTTTCTCTTTCTCTCTCTCCCTCTATGTTCCTCTCGTTCACTCACTCTTGTATCCTTAAATCTATACATTATCCTACACTAGTGTGCAGGGCAGTCAGCATTCCACAATACTGCATGCCACATGGTCATACATATAAAAGCAACACATATTGAACATTCTCTGTAAAATCGACCTGTCTGAAAATCGCATAATTTCAATTTATATTTCCACATGGTACCTTCTCACTGTTATGTGAATAAAAGGATTTTGAAAAAGTCATTGGAATTTCTATGAAAAATTGACCCGTTAGTAATGAAACAAGATATTCAGTTGAATTAAAAGTTATCTAAATTTTTTTTTTACATTCAGATCTACTCAATGAAAAATCAACATGCCTTTTCTCAAGAGACAATTTTTTTCATTAATTTTTAGCTTAAAAAATTATTTTTTAATAGAAGAAAGAAAATAATGTCACAGTCAAAGTCTTTTTGACGTGGAAAAGCCCATATATAAATATATAGATACATGTGTATGTTGTGCATGTACATGTATACATAATTCGTATATGTGTACAGCCACAACCGTACAGCTTCCAATACGAGGTACGAGATCCGCCCAGTGGAAACGACTACGCCCAACAGGAGAGCAGCGACGGTAACGTAGTCCGTGGTGAGTACCGAGTACTATTGCCAGACTCGAGGACTCAGATCGTAAAGTATACGGCCGACGACGCAAACGGATACAACGCTGACGTACAGTACGAGGGACAGGCACAATTTCCACGTGGTGGAGGGGGAGGAGGTCCCAGTGGCTATAATCAGTTTGGTGGCGATGCTGGCTATCAGGCTGGTGGATTTGGACCTGTCAATAACTATCAAGGGGGTGAGTAAATCATATCTACTTTTTCTCTCTTGCTCCTTCCAACTTCCTCACCATTCGTTATAATGAAATTTTGATGAATTTATACATATATATATCATATAAATAAATTCCTCCTACATGATAAGATTTTTATTGAAATTAGATGAACAATTGAGAAATGGGCGAAAAACAAGCACCCTAAAGTATTTTATCACCTATTAAAAAAAAATTCTACGCTAAATCACCATTTTATATTTAATATTTAAATACTTGAATTCGATATTTAACTCTTAAGCTGACTGATTGTCAGATATATTCGGTGCAAAAAAAATACCTTTTCCAATTTATGAAAGTGATAAAATAAATTTTATCAATAGTGGCATATAATTCTAAAAGATTCAAGGGTCCTTAATTCCTGGACCATTTAACATGTATAACTGTGTTCATGTCTATAACATGCCCTTTTGGCCTTTAGCCGGATATATTGATCATCGATATTCGAGAATACGACGTGATCAGACATAAATGTTTATATCGCGATGTATGGTTCGAGAATATCTCGATCAATGTATCGAGGCGTGGACGAGTGAGCGAGAGCACAAGTGAATAAAAAATAGGGGTGTGAGATATTATGGCTTTACGTCGATGTGCAGAGGGTGTGTAGGGGTGAATACGTGCGTCTAGAAAGCGCATTTCCAACATTCGCAGTTTCCTCTTTCCCCCCTGACCTTATCACCCTGTTTTATATTTCTTTCTCACTATCTCTCTCTCTCTCTCTCTCCCTCTCTCTGAGATTCTGGCAAGCGTCACAAGAGCGTGGAAGGGCGAGAGAGAGAGAGAGAGAGAGAGAGCAAAGATAACGACGTGTCATAAATATAAATGAGATTTTTGTGTTGGCGACAGGTAGGGGCGGCTACGCCGGGGGTCTCGCGCCTGGTGGAGTCTTCCCAAGTGGAGGAGGAATAAGCGCCAGTGGTGGTATTGGTGGTGGTGCTGGCGTCAACGAGCCTGGAAGCAACGGCAATCGATACTTACCGCCTGGTAACGGTGGTTATGGCAAATGATCCTAAACAATAATCGTTTTATCTCCCTCTCTCACAGATCTTCGACATTCAAGCATATATACATATATATTCATATATTATATTCATACAAGTCTTATCAACGAACAAACGGCAATCGGCAGTTTGCCCAACTGTCCTTGAACTTCATTCAACCCCCATGTACGAATCTATATACATACAGAAGTGTATAATACTGTCAACTATATATTTGTATAGTGTACAGTATATGCACATTACACACACATATATATATATTCCATTATCTCTCCTGAAAGTTTGTCCAACGAGACGTCTCCCTCCATATCAACTCGAGAGATAAACTTTATCGTTCGCAAACCCCCATCAAATACATCCTCAAAAACACCTCACTAACGAAGCATACAAACAGTCAAGATACACAGCCATGCCCGGGCATTTAAACGATACAACTCATTCCACATAACCAGCAATTTAATTCGCAAATATATTTATTAATTTTCCAGTTGATTAAATCATCGATTTTTATCAAATGTATATTAATGACGAAGAAACAATTATTATCTTAATGCCTGTATACGCTTTTACAAAGGACACTTCTATATATGTATATGTGTAAGACATGGCCTCGTTATATCGAGTATTTGTCAATAATTGTATGCTATGATAATAAATTGCATACGAGAATAATCGTTGATGAATTTTCATTTATTTGGACCCTCTCTAACGATATTCCCGATCCTGCGCGTGAAATTTTATTATAATGAACTCTTGATCAGCTAATTTGATTTACGTTACCGACTGTGATAAAATCATGGGGCTCACACACCTCGAAATTTTAAACATGTTTTTCTCAGAGTTTATTGAATGACAGTCAATAAAGCTGTTTGCGATTAGTGCAGAATTATAGCACACATACCATTGAAAACTCGCATTAAATTTCCTTCAGCCACCATTGAGAAAAATGTGTTTTAAGATTTTGAGGTTATAATACAGATCGACACCAGCTGTTGAACAGCGGCCATTAACAAGCATATAAACTCTTACTTATTGATGATTTTAATACCAAATTCTCCAAAGTATACAAACAATCATGTGAATTAGTTTAACTCTTCGTATACTTTTTCAAATGATAAATATTTGTTAACATTTCTTAACGAAAAAAAATCTCGAAACCATTTTTCCCTGTGCAAAATAAAATAAAAAATCTAAACCAACGAAAGGTACGACGACGCCTGTCTGTGTCTATGAGGCGTTTAATTTGGGGTCGTGCATGACACATTGGGTCGGTGGTTAATCGTTGTCTCGGGAAGATCGACGCCCGGTGTCCTAAAATAGGATTGGTCAGCACCAGACGTGTGTTACGTACTCCTATCACATATATATATGTACTGTATAACTGAATGTATACTTGCGAGGGGATACAATGGTGTGAAGCTGAGCGAGGAGAACTCGGTGACCCGCCTAAGTGCATTATACGGAGGACCAGAAAGCCTTGCCCCCAAACCCCACGTTCACGCGAGCAGCTCTCTCGGACAGGGGCGATACATTCTGTCCACCGTGGGGGCAGTTTCAAATGATGGCAATTTGTCAGAAACGTGTGATAAGCCCGAGACTTCTTGCCCTCTGCTCGCTTCCACTTCATTGTATTCTCGCTCTCCATTTTACCCACCATATACGTATATATATATATATAGAGATATATATATATATATATATATATATATATATATATATACACAACTATATATTATGCACCCTATGCAGAGTCTTCTCGCCTCAGTTAGATCCTATCCTCTGGAGTCTCTCATTCTCTGTCATCCTTATAACGTTGCCAATCTCAGTTATATATACTTTACGTACAGATCTACCCTCTGCCATGCCACCATATACATATCGGGGTCATACGTACCCCACAGTAGTACATATTTACCGCGATATGGCACATTTTAGTACGAGTGTGCCAAGAGGAAAGCGAAAATTTCGTTGCTTATTGTCGGATAGATCGTTGGTCGTGTTACGGTTTGACTCACTGAACTTTGGTGTTAAACTGTGAGAATGTAAAAAGAGAGGGAGTTGAAATGGCAGAGAATCCAAGAGGCGATAGTGAATAGAAGAGGAAGGGGGGTGAAAAAAAAAGTCGTAAAACGATTCGAGTTCGTAGGGGGCTGGATGTGAGCCAGACAAGCGAGGGTTCTGTGCTGCCAAACCTACATATACTGTATATGTATGTATAGGGCATTTCATGCCAAATTGACAATTCCATGGCCGTTACTCTCTGAGCCTCCAATTTTTTATATGGGTGTGTCAATTTAAATAGAGCATGCAGTTTTGTTCGAGATTTTTTTTGGCTAGCTCTCATCTGACAATGTTTTTTTTTTGAAAAAAATCTTACACAAAACTGCAAGGTTGGAGACTGTTTAAAAATTTGAAAGAATTCACAAAATTCCCGTGCTTGACATCAAAATTTTCAAACCCATTTTTTTTATATTTCAATTTTGCGTTTGTTTGAAATATACTTGAAATAAATGCAACCCTTGCCCACTCTGGGGTTTGATTTTAAAACTTTCATATCTCAAATTATTTTTCTTTTTTTTTTCCAAAAAGGAATTTGTTCATTCTGAAGCAACAGAGTTCGAGATAATTTAACTGAATGTTCTTAAAAGATCTGAAAAAATTCCCGAACCTATGAATGTGGCATGGAATGCTCCATATATATATATATATGTGTATATATGACTATATGTATATATAGTTCCTCTTGGTTCCCTCACTCGCCTGTTTCCTCAACCAATAGCGTATACCTGTCTTGTCGAGCGACGGGCAACCAATTTAGAACCAGACTGCTTTCCTCCCCTTCAAATCCCTCTCCCTCTGGCTGCCAACCCTTCAATCCCCTCCTTTCATCCTCGGACTAACCAATTATTGAAAACTAACCAAAGTCTAATTACACAGCAACACGCGAGCTTTACCTGTCCTCTACTTGGCCTCGAACGCCAGTGACCGAATTATACTTGAGTTTTGACACGCGGTTAACGATAAATGAACGCGCTGAAAGAGAGAGAGATAGAGAGAGAGAGAGAGAGAGGCATAGATTGGAAAGGTTCGCATAGCATGTAACTGGTGTACGGCAAATTTATATTCAACTTTTCATATACATATTTCAAATACTAGCACAAAAGAATTTTGTTTGTTCCAAGTTATAATTAATACGTCAACACTAATTCCCAATGCAATGTGGCTGGTGGATTTTTCTCATTCTAGATACATCGTGAATTTGATTTTAAAAAAGAATGTAATTGCATACATTCGTGAAAAACATGAATAATTGCTTTCAGTTGTTTGTGTACTTTTTTCTATTATTTTTCGTGTCTTTTACAAATGATATTTTTGTACGCACGAAATTTCTTCAAAATGCGTTTGCATTTTACAAAAATCATTTTTGCGATAATTTATCGTACAAAAATCTCCCCAACCATTATTATTGTAGTAAATTGCAAAGTTTTCCGGGACTATCCCGGTGTAATTTGAGAAGTAACAAAAAGAGAAATTGGCTCTACCGATAGGATTGCGAGGATTTTTGCGAGCGAGAATCATAATAAATTCAATGTACCAGACGCGCCTGTGATACCAGCAACCCGTCGTGCGCCATTGTAACTTTGGTGAAAGGAGGCCAGGCGCCTATAGAAAAAAATATATATATATACGGATAGACTGGTAAGAAAATCTTTGTTTTAATCGCGCCACGTCCGCTAACGAGAATACATTTCATTGAAAATAAAATAAAAAGGCAAAAAAAAACTTACACGTATATCCTTCACGAGAACTTTTCACCTCATTTTTTCACACGGCCAATTGCATATATCGTGTTCTCTCGTTCAATCTGCCGTCAGGTGGCACTAAATCAACGTCAATCTTCCTTGCCAAGCGATAAAATATGCACGCGGGGATTTTCGCGAGATAAACGCTTTGGAATTTGTATAATAAGATGTAATAACGTTGTTGGCCACTATGTTTATAAAGTTGGAGGAAAAAAAAAAAAATGACGAAGAAGAAGAAGAAGAAAAATCAAAAAAGCCAAAACAACGTCAGTAGACGTTGGTTTGGTACAATCGGCTGTCTTCACGGGCCATTATTCCTTTATAATTACAGGACGTTGGCTGTTTCTCTGTGTTTTCCCTTTCGTGACTGGGTACTGGACTCTCCATCTCCTTTAACACACAGAGTGGCCCCACTTATTTTCTAATTCTGCTACACTGCTTCGCAATCCTCCTGACTAAAGAGTCCTCTATTATTCCCTCATTCTTCCCGTTGTGGTCTGAAGCACCTCGACAGCGCAACGAGAGAGAGAGACAAAATGAAAGGATCTCACGTGAGGAAACCCAAATGGGAGAAATCCAGTTATTACTTATCATCAGTTATAATCGTAAACACATGCATGAAGTTTACAATTTTGGGTTACAGACTAGACTAGAATGTTAACCGGAGGACGAACTGGAGAAATAATTCTCGTATAAATTTTTTTGTTTTTTTTCCAATTTATATTGAATTTGAAATTTGAGTCATATTTTTCCTCGGGTCACAAGAATTTTCGCTCCATGTGTCAACACACAAATATATTTCGTGCTACTTCTCGAGGGGATGATTTAAAAAAAATATCGATGGTAATAAAATTCATCGTTTTTTATAATTTGGGTAAAAAGGATTCGTCAAGTTAAAAGTGTGATTATGTTCAATTGTTGCTTCATGCTGAGGCCAAAGTTTAATTTTTAATCAATCACCAAATAAAAACTATCGACTATTTTCCTTTTTCCAAAAGTTCAAAAGGTAAAATCGAAATTTTCCATTGTCACGACTCGTAATTTTCAAAAAATATTTTCTGCACGTACCCCAACTCGTAAAATTGATTAATTGTGGGCAACTATTGGATCGATTAATGATTCAATGAATGAGAGGCAAATTTCGTTGAATTGATGCCGATGAATCGGCATAGGAGACAAAAGGATGAGTTGTACATAATAAAGGAAATGATGTATGAGCAATATGGTTGACATTCGTCGATATTATGGTCGTTATTACAAAACAGGACTTCCCTTAAATCTGTGTGTGTGTGTGTGTGTGTGTGTCAACGGATATTGTCCGTGCTCACCAGGCAAGAGAACTCGACAGCAGCATGATAATGCTCCGTTGCTTGGATACAATGTTCCGGTAATCAGTTCACAGCGTCGTCGTAGATCCTGTTCTGACTTCAATTTTCATCTCTGTCTCGCATTCTACTAGCTCCATATATACAGATTAAATCCAGAATAGTTGGGACACCAGAAAAGATGGAACAGTTGCATAACTTTTGAACAAATCGAGCTATTGAATCAAAACTTCTTCAGAATTCATTCATTTCGATATGAAACCATGAGAATTAGACCATATGATTTTAGATATCTCAATTTTTCGTATCTAGGCCTTTGCGAAGATATTTTCCTTTGGAATAAAACCAAATGGGACTAATATTTTTACCATGACTTTACCATGATCTGATTCATCTTTTCTTTTCCCATCCATTGTCGTTTTCATCTTTTTTTTTTTTAACGCACTGAGCAAATCATTGATAATTACGATATCGTTCTTTGTGAAAAATTAAAGGAGAAAGCATTTTGCTGCCCAAGCATAAAACAGAAATAGAAAACTTGAAAAAACAAGTACCACCGATTAACAAAAGGCTTCTGAACTATTCTGGGCTTACCCTGCATGTACTGCATGCATTTGTATATTGACGTGTATTAATTACATGTACGTTTGAGTCTCTGCCTCATTCCGGTTATCATGGAATCATATACAAATACGTACACGTAAGCGCGGTCTCCAATTTCTATTGAACCCGAATTGATTGTGGACTATTTAGATTTCGATTCCATGAAGTACACAGACTTCCTGAATACATGGACCTAACGCCACATATATGTATATATGTATATATATATATATATACACATATATGTATATATGTATATATATATATATATACATATATATATATACACACATATATATATATACGTATGCTACGTGCGTATATCTAACGTCTAGCTTACGCTTCTGGATTCAACTCCGAAGCCTTTTGAGACAAAGAGAGACAAAGAGAGAGAGAGAGGGAGAGATCCTCGAATCGTGTACAGGAAGCCCACCATAGTGAACCCTCTTTCGACCCCCCCCCCCCTTTCCACCCCTCATTCCCAGCCAATCGTCCCTTAATCCCAGTAGTTAATGGAGAAATCCAACGGCTTTCCCGATCGACCAGTTGAGTGCTTTCAATTCCGACCAACCACAAAATTAATAGTATAATACACTGGCGAGATATTGGTCGCCGTTATATATATATAACGATTGTTTGGGCTTCACCAGAGGCCAAACACACAGATTTGCAGGCAGATGCAGAGCTTTATTTGAATGGAAGAGAATTCAAAATCATCTTTTAGCCACAATTAATTGTGATTATTCATGTTCTGGCTACATAATATAATTATTAAAAAAAACATTCAATTATTTTCTAATTTACTACGTTAAGGAGTACGATTAAAAAATAATTATCTCTTAGTCGTGAAAAATGATAATTTTGTAATTTCTTCATTTTTTTTTTGCCTGAAAATATTTGTTGAAGATTTTTATAGATATTTTTAAAAGTACGAGAATATCGAAACTTTCCGATTGCTTCGGGGCGCGAGAATTTTTGCATCTTGTTAGATAACTCTCACGCGTTATTCTTTTTTTTCTTATTTTTTATTTATCTTGTTTCGCCTGACGGCGTATCAACTTTGAATATAGATTTGTTTATTCCAACGTGCAGCTTCTTTTTTCTCATATTCTCCTTTCAATCTTTATTCATCCTATTTGTTGTATTTTTCTTATCAATGGCAAACAGACACATATGGCACCAGAAACTTCATGGTTATGGAAGACGTGACACCATCATCGAAGTCGTCGTCGTTGTCGTCGTCGGAGTTCTCGCCGCAATGTTCGTTGTAGCTTTTCCGG
Organism: Dyspetes luteomarginatus; assembly: GCA_963669185.1. NCBI lineage: Eukaryota > Metazoa > Arthropoda > Insecta > Hymenoptera > Ichneumonidae > Dyspetes > Dyspetes luteomarginatus. The sequence continues at coordinate 11,735,909 of OY769911.1, read as the reverse complement.
TACGCGGGTTTCCGCTACCTCGTGTACTATCAGCACCACTCCCTGCCTCAAACGTTACGTATTCCTTATGCATACGGGCGAATATATACTTGTATGGAGCCATCCGTGTCAACTCAGTCATCAATTATGATCCATTTAATAAATATATAATTTTTTTAAATATCATTACATAAAATAATACAAACGCGCAACATATTTAATGATTTTTTTTTTCTCCAAAATTACCTTTTTTGAATCCAACGAAAAAGTGGCTTATCGCCACCCATGAGAGAAAAGTCAAACCTTTTTTCATTCTAATGATAATGAATTGTAATTTTTGATTGACTGTGAAGAAGTGAAAAAATAAATAAATAAAGGCTCGTTTTTTGTGCCCACTTTACTTGCTCACAGAGAAAACTCTGCTTTCGTGAAAAAAAAATTTAAAAAATCGAATTTTTACTGTCAGAGTACTTAAAAGTGTACTAAAAAATTGAAAAATTGTATTAAAAAAAAAAACGTCCGAATATGTGCAGTTTATGTGTAACGTGTACGTGTGTGTGTGTCTGATGCGGTGTAAAAATTCAACCACCTATATAATTTTCAAATGGCTGAAATTTTTCACACAAGTTGAACCGCCAGCCCGGGCCATTTCTTCGATACAATTTTCGTGAAGATTCATCGATTCGTTCGGATTTCATTCTCTCACGGATACATATGAGCATAACTTCATCTGCATCGAACGCTGGTCAAGTTGAAATGGAACGCACCATGTACAGAGAACAATATATTCAGTGTTGAATATACGCAGACATATATATATATATATATATATATGTCTATAATACAATATTTCGCGAACATATATATATATATATGTCTATAATACAATATTTCGCGAAATACCCACACTGTCGTGTATTACAAACGTTTGTAAATAAATCATCGGGATGAATGGCATCGGTTAAGTCTCCGAGTCTCTCGCCGTTAGTATATTATATATAGATATATCTATATATATGTGCATATGTGCCTGTACGTATGTGTATGTAGAGGGTGCTTTTCCTCTCTTCTACGTATTATTGCAACAACAATGACGCATAAATTAATCGACTTTCTGCGGTGGCGCTGTTGCGTTTCACCATAGTGTAACAGTTTGGATGAGGGAATATAACGCATGTATTTTTTGTTTGATTTTTTTTTTGTTAACATTTTTATTGCACACTCCGCAAAGTTTGTGCAAACGATGCCACGAAATGGTGTCAATGGAATATTACATTCCACAGGCAGAAGTAACTTGGTCTAAGTCTGATGTAAATCGACCTTATTAATAAACTTCTTAGATAAAACTTAATCGTACCTTATAATGCATTGATTTTCGACTACGTTTGGAAAGAATAATTTTTCTCGAGTTTTAACATTTTTGTTGATAACTCGTAAAATTGTTGAGAAATATATAAATGATAGAATAGAATAGAAATGATACAATAGGAAAGGTCAACTATCTCAAAGACGATATCACGATTTTTTTATATTTTTTTTCAAAAGCCTAATAGACTCTTCGTTTGTAAATTTCTTTTATAAATTCGATCTCGATATTTCATATTAATTCTTAAGATTAATATTTTCTTCCCACGGTTTTTTACACATCCAAACAAATTGAATCTATTTGCTTTCAATCTTACCTGTGATCAAGTTCAGCCCATTTTGGACACTTGTCCTTAAAGTAATTTTTTCAAGACTTATGTGCGTGGACAGCTTCTGAGGCTCTTAAAGATCTTTCTGTTACCTTCCGTTTACCGCAGAAAATAATAAATTATTATTGATATTTTATAATTTACAGAGAGTGAAAAATAAACATTCAATAAATGGGAAGATCATTAATCATTATCATTAATTATAATATCATTATTTCTGCGTAAGCTGACATAAAATATATTAAAAAAAAAAAACAAATCTCAAGTATATAAAACGTGAATTTTAAAAACATACTCGCAGTAAAATAAAAATTATGAGCAATAGAGTTTGGCTCAATTCATTTGGACGAAATGACATTGAGAGGTCTATTCGTGAATAATTATTACTCGACAACTATACCCAATTGTAGGATATTTTTGTTTTAATATCCAGTCATAGATTCTCAAATTGCATTCATCTCTGTATCAAATAAGATTTCTTTTAATCGAATAAATTAATTTTTCATCGAATCGTATGCACACACATATATACATGTAAAGGTGCTATCGATTTCTCACCGTGCCAAAGCCAAAGTAAAGAATATAGAAAAAGCTCAAGTACATACACGGACACGCATATATATATATATATATATATACCGCATTAGGCAAGATCACACAAAGGTGCACAAGAAGCTGGAGAGAGCGAAGGATATAGAACGTATATATAGGCACACAAAGGTTTCGCAACAAAGTACAAATTGGTCCTCGTCGTGGGCGTCTCTCACCGTCTGAGTCTCTGGACAGCTGAGCTTTGGTGTTGGTGCTTCGCCAGACAAACGTGAAGTGTATCTACACACTACGTTCTATATATATATATATATATATATATATATATATATATATATATATATATATATACATATATATATACATATATACATATAAGTGCACATGGTAAATAAATATATATATATAGGGAGTCCTTGGCTTGAAACTATTTGAACAATCTTCCTCTCACGTAGTCACGAAAGCTCTTCTTCGCCTTGGTTAGAGAGCTTCGCCTACCATTCCCCACATCAGCCTCGCGCAACCCTTAAGCGAGCCAGGCGAGAGAGGGCGCGCAAAACCGAGTGAACGAACGAACGAACGAGCGCCAAGGCGCGCGCGAAAGACCGATAACAAGATTCCGGGTGTGCGGATAGAGGGCGAACGTCGGGAATTCCCGTTCACCCCCAGCCCCTTATCCACCCTCATACAGTGAGGAAAGAGAATACACAAGAGAGGAAGAAGAAGAAGAAGAAGAGGAGGAAGGAGAAGGAGAAGGAGAATAAGATGGAGGAAGAGAGTTTACCCCTCAAACACACAATCGAACCTATCGATTGCTATTCATCATATATATATATGTATATATATATATATATATATATAAAAGAAGGAAAGCTCGATAGAAAAAGGTGCATATACGTATATATATATATATATATATATATATATATATATATACACACGTATATTCACCTTTTCCTATCGAGCTTTCTTTCTTTTCTCTCTTTTTCTAAATCATTCCCCTCCACCATCAGATTCCCGTTACGCTAGAACACGCTTTAAACCAAACAATTCGTTTGTACGTGCCGCGACACTATCAAAGCCCCTCCCCCACTTCTCGTACAACACCCTATACATATATCTATATATGTATATGTATATCTAGCTGGGTATATATGTACATACTATATAAAACACTATGTACCAATTGTTGTGAGGTAATTGATTCCGAGACGACCCCTCTCGTTACCACTCTCAACCCTCTCCCAGCTCGTCGTCTCCTACTATCTAAAGAAATGAAAACACGTATTTCCAGCTTCACCTCGGCTTTTCTTTCTCCCTCTATTTCTCCCCAATCTGCTATATACTATTTTCTTCCTCAAATCCTGAATTTCCGCGCGCTCGCGAGATTTTGCGATCGTCGCATTTATACCATTTATATACATAGTATGTGCTGAATATATATATATATATATATATGTGTGTATATGTATGTATATATTAGTTAGATATGTGAGAGAAGCCAGAAGTTAACTTGGCTCAGCTCCTAATCGGAATTTCCACGCGTCGAGCACATAGTCTCTTGCCTAGTCTGAGGATTCACCACTCATATATATATATATATATATATATATATATATATATATATATATATATATATATATATATGCATGTGGGTAATACTCGGATATATACCGCACTCGCTTTATTCTCAGCTTTTACACTATTTCTCGCGTGTACTATCCTTACTCTCTCTCTCTCTCTCTTTCTCGTGGCGTTCAATCTCGTAACCAGATCGGTGCGGTCGCATTTGGGACTTTGATTGGTTCGAGCTTTCCCCGCATATTATGTGTATTTTGAAGTTTCTCTTGCCTCGATCGATCATTCGTTGGGAACATTTTATCCCTATGTATATATATATATATGCATAGTTTGTATACATTTAGATGTATGTGTGAAATGTTACACATTCGAATAGTTTATTACCATCTTAGATTTGAAATTGTCAAATGGTGTAAGCGAAATGATAACGGATGATTATGGATAGAAATTGTTAATGATGATGTAACGGAAATGATTACTAACTCATCGTCAGACTCGCGTAGATGCTGAATTAAAATAATAAGGACTCGTTGATATTTTAGATATGTATTAATTTAACGACAAGATAGACGGAATGATGAATTTAAAAAAAAAAATGACTCGTATTTTACCCACATATTTGATTTGTTCCACCAACTTGGCTCTATTACGTACAATATTCAGAATTTTTTCGCAAACGAAAAAAAACATCCAAATGTGTGTCTCGTGCATAAATTGGCTACACGGCTTCATAGCTATTCGAATCTCCCCTTATCTTGACATGAAAAAAAAACTGTTATCAGCTCGAATTAAAAAAAAAACGACCTAGATATATATATATATATTTTTTTTATGTATATACAGAATGTCCGATTTGTGTCTCTCTATGGATAATGGGCTGTATGGGCATGTGTGTACATAGTACATACCTGGCAATTTGTGGATTGGCCAACGTTACTACCCGACGTTAATTGCCCGGTAGCGTAATTTGTGACAATTACTGTGGCAATCAGACTGCATGCATAGCTAAGGACCATCTAATCGTACTCGCGCATGAAGTGTATTAACAGCAGCCTCGATGTACGTCGGAATACTCTATACTACTAACAGCATGGTGTGTATATACCTGTATATAGAATTGTATGTAGCGAATTTGTGGTTTACGTATATATGTATATGTATATGCTGCATCTCGTCTACAGTCTCGATTAGGAGTACCCCGATAGTGCCAATCATGTATAAGTTCATTTCTCTCTCTCTCTCTCGTGCTCTCTCTCTCTCTCTCTCTCTCTACATATATTCCATCTTTATAGTAATTCATCGTACTAACTTAGGTTGCGAATACAGCGGAGATGAAACTTTGATTGTGTCAATTCCTCTCGAGTCGCGAATCTATTGGAACGAAAATTACCACTATCGAGGTTTCACTTCATCTTGTTACACGATAAACTTTCGTGCAATTGGATCTTAACATTTTATTTATTAGTATTTCTTATTTTAGAAAGGAGGTTATAGAATTCCAATATTGCTTGATATCAAAGCTTTGTCGGTGAACCTGTTTGATATAATAATGTCAAGTTTATCGATCGTCTCTTAATTAAAAGAATGACATTATCACTGGGAATAATTTCAATGTTTTATACGTTTGAAGAAAATAAATTCAATTGAGTGTATCGATAGGACGTTTTTTTTTTTCAAGTATCGTTTGATGTTCATTTTTTCAATAGATAAACTTTTGTTGAATGTATTATTTTATTCACGATAATACGCATTATAAATTATATTGATAAAATCAATTTCCAAATATGTATTGAACATTTTATATATAACAAGACAATTTTATCTCTAACAATAGTGTATTTAAGAGATAGTTTTGGATTTGAAAATTATGCTGCGAGAGGGATAAAGTTTAATCGTATGACGTATCGCTGTGTTCTCTCTTCATTCTCACATCTTTGCCTGTTTGCCCAGTAATCTCCATAATTGTAATGTTACGTTAAGACGAAGACAGGAGGAGACATAGATATATAGATATATATATATATATATATGTATATATATATGTAGAATGGTGAATAGTAGTACAGCAGCAACTATTCGATTGAGCGAGTGCCAACATTGTGTAACACAATCTGTCCGAGTGCTCTTGCAATCCCTTATAACATGTATATAAATTATATATACGTGTAACTATACCATAAGTATCTTATACACGAACGTATATCTATACACTTTGGCCTTAGTACAAATATATGTATGTAGAATCGTATATATATATATACATATATATATATATATATATATATGCAAATGGGCCCGATGATATTCGGGATATGCCATGAACATTGAGACTTTGGAGTTTCACGACGGGAGAGTGTCTATATATGTGCATGAATCTACAGGACGTTTCATTTAAAATTAAGAAGTGCAATATTTTGGAAAAAAATAATTAATAATTGAAAAATATTCTCAACCACGAGATATTAATCGATTAAAAAAATTAACATACATAAATTAGAATATGTGTAAAATAGTTTATAGTATAATAATATTAATTGTCCATTAAGCATTGAAACAATTCAACCCCAATTTGTACTACTCAAATTCTGTATGATAAAAAAACTTAACTTTAAATATAGAATGAAAATGTAAGTGTGCAGGGCCGTGTGAAACTGTCGATATAGTCGACGAGTTGCATCGTTTCGATCATTTCAAATGAGGTGTTGCTTGAAAACCTTAAATCTCCCTAAATTTACATCTGGTTGGAATGATTCATTAGACATTAGAAAAATAAATTATCAGTTGCAGAACTGATTTGCAAAATTCAGTCAAGAATATCAAGAATCAAGATATCAATAAATCCCTCGATCAGCTGACAGCTGAGAAATGCATCCCTGCGGTCAGTCATGATTTAAATATTTTTTGGTCACTGTTAAAAATTTCGTTCGTGGTGGCGTCAAGGATAGGTGAAGTTCACTTTCATTTATTCGAAGGGAAACCTGCACACTTTTCTTCGCACAATCGTAGACGAAGTCGAGACAAAAATTCATGGGACGAGGAATCGAATTTTTAATGCCTACAGAAACATTTATTCGTATGTTTTCTTTAACTAACACCACAATAAATCTTACTGAGACTCCCATCCTTCTAAAATTGGACACCCTGTATATGTATACGAACCCTAGCACGAGAACAGGTGGATAGTCCATCGAGCTACCACACAGCAATCCTCTCGTCAACTGTAATCCTTCCTTCTGCGTCTAGCCTTTTACCCTCGTCTATGTCAAGACACGTATCTCCTTGCTAACGTCGATTGACGACAGTACGTTCCCTCCTATGTATATATATATATATATATATATATATATATATATATATATATATATGTGTACTCGACTGGTAATAAGTTACAATCTATCGTGGGCCTTGGCTCTCTATGTGTTCATCCTTGGTACGTCTGTGAATTCCATCACTGCTATCAATAACTTATTGTATTAGGGTAAATGTATATATATGTCTAAAGTGTATATGGAAGAAAGTGAGTAGAAAAAGAAAAAGGAGAGAACCAGAAAGAGGCCGCAAGGGATATAAAACTTTTGCTGGATCTTTCTCCCTCTCTAGCTTCTATTTTCTCTGCCTTGTCTTTTCTGACCCTAATGCACTTGAAATATTAACTGACGCTTTTAGTTTTATTATTGACGGAAAATAATAACAACAACAACAACTGCAACATTAATAATAATATAAGCGTATTATTATCATTATTACCATTGACAATTAAGAAGGAATTGATTTTTCAATTAGAATCTTATCGCAACATCTGCATCAGCTGCTAACGGCGTTTCCAATGAATTATATATACATACATATATAATAATGATAATAATAATAATAAAATATACATCGATCAGAGTAGCTGACGATGATCATCGGTGATTGATGCGAATGACTAAGAGGATCTTCGAGGGGTTCAATTGACAGTGATCCGTGTATTTCTTTCACTATCTCTATTGATCTAGCAGTTTTTTATTCTTCGTTCTCACTGATCATTATCTATCGATAATTTGTTCAGCTACCGTGTCTACGTCTCCCTCCCTCTCTCTCTCTCTCTCTCTCTCTCTCTCTCTCTCTCTCTCTCTCTCTTTGTCTTCTTCTCTCGTAAAGTATGTACGCGTATCATCATGAACATCGACATAAGAAAATCGTCGAGTAAGCTAGAGGGTCAAACTAGTATCGTCTCATCTGATATCTGCAGCCTGTTTGATTACATTTTTTTTTTTTACTTCGATCCAAATTTTTCTCTACTGAAGATCGAAAAGCTGATTCGGTGAATTTTACGATCAAACGAATTTTCAAGATTTTCATGTAAATATTTCGAGATTATATGGAATAAGCATGATTGGTGTTGAGTTTTTGAAAAATCGACTGAGGATTTCGCATTATATGAAATTTTGAAATGACTGCAAAATGTTTGTATACGAGTTTGAGCAAATTTGTAACGAAAAAAAAAAATAGTATGCTATGAATAGCGAATATTATTGATAGAAAATTTTGGGTTCTTCGACGGAGACATTTTGATCTTCATAAAATTTTTGTTTTTTTCGAAATAGTTTAAAACTCAAGCAAACTCCACTTTGACAATCTGGGGAAATTAGACAGGAAAAAAAAAGTGCATGTTTCACATTGTTCTATAATTAGAACGAGTTGACGTTAGTTAAGGTAATTGGAACAAGTTTAAGAAGTTACGACTACATGGAGAAAATTTAACTCACAAATCTGCCTCCTTCTGTATATTGTTGACAGGTCCATAATCTTCGCGAAGCGTGCAAAGTTACGAAAAGATTGGGGTCGGACATGCACGCAAAGAAAAAGTTACCTAAATTGTACTATTTAGTTACAATTGGACCCTTGATGTAATTATATAATTACATATCTCCTGATTTTTAAACGATAAAAATATATGAGCATAAAATATAAAATGGACTTTGTTGACATAGAACAATACTGCAGTAGATTTTTTTTTTTAAGTTTAATCTTGACCTTTTTAAAAAAAACTTTTCAGCAATATTGAAACAATGTGCAAGTCTGGATATAATAAACTATAATTTATTGGGAAAAAAAAAACCATTATATTTAGAATCCACTCCCGAATTCTCAAGGATTGCTGTAGAGTCAAGTTCGTTTTTACTGCCTTATCATTTATTCGCCAATCGTTTCGGGGAATTGTCTTCAAGAAGGATATTCACAAAAACTAGTTATTTCCTCTTTTTGGTTGCAGAGAATGGATAGCTATGAATAATAAAGTGCTGCCCTTTATCTCTCGAAGCAAAAAGACTGAAATACTTCGACCTCGTTGGGCAAATAAATTTTTTATTTCCTCGAAACCGTGAGAATTGTACAAGCTATCAAGTGAGAGCGTTACTGAGCGAAATATTATAATAAAAGAAAGAAAGAGAAAGACAAAGAGAGAGAGAGAGAGAAATAGAGAGGGAAAAAATTGTATCACGATCGGTGAGAACAACATGATTTCTTTGTGCTGAAAGGTGTTTGTCTACTATCGATATGGGTATATATATGCTGCATAACGAAGCCTCCTTAAAATAAGACGTTCGACTGGAATGTTGCATGCTCGAGAGCTCGTCGCAACGAAAAAAAAAGAGAAAGATAAAGATAAAAAGGGCGAGGGAGGGAGGGAGGGAGAAAGAGAGAGAGAGATGAGCGCTTCTGGCATTACAAAGAGTGCTCAATCTCACCGTCAAGTCCGTAACCTTTTGAGGTCTGCATAGTCGCTCGTTGACTTTCGTATACGGTGATCCCGGGAGCGCATACGTACCACCTGTACAGTTTATGTAGTATGAAATAAATTTGTACCCTCATACATACCAATATATATATGTATATATATATTTATTTATATATATATATATATTTATGTATATTATATACAAATGAAGCCCATATATTATATTATATATACACGGAAAATGCATATAATATTACGAGGGAAGGCTAAAGCACCACAATAATAATCCGACTAATGCACTATACTGGTAAATGGTAGTTTGAGCCCGAGCGATTATCCCGAAGTTATGAGATAACTATCAATAGAGAAGATCATCATTAAAGTCGATGGTGAGAAGTGAGCACGGACAAATTTGACACGAACATTTTGTACAATGTATATATTTGATGAAAGAAAAAAGGCAGAGAAGAACACATGGAGAGTTGAATTTCTTGTTTAATTTGAGAAAGAAAGAAATCGTATATCAATAGTGTCAATAATTCACAGTAAGAATGATCAGAAATTATTTTTGACAAAAATGTATAAAATTGAATCTTTTTTTAAATTAGATTGACGTTATATTGAACATAATTAATTCTGGCTAGAGTGACGCCATTTTATAGCATTTTAGTGTATGGCAAGTTAGTTTGCGAAGTATTCGGCACAAAATTCCTAAGCAACGACGAGAATGACGAAGCTCAGGACGAGGAAGAGTCCTTTTGGTACCTGTCTAGTGTATGTACCCCATCGTACAAAGAAAGTTCTCGTTTGTTGTGGTTGAAACTCAAGCGAAGTACCTTAATACTTCGTTAGGTTTGGACCGTGATGTCATGGTCTGGTATGCGAGAATCTCCTTGACACTATAATAGTGTGATGTGAAGGAGACGAAGGAGAGAAAGGACCAGTGGTCCTCTCAACGAGTTTTCTCCTATGTATGCTGGTCGTTACCACCAGTATGAAAGGATGAGACAAACTCTCGAGTCAACGATCACAAAAGGAAGGGTGAAAGATGAAACGAAACAATTTCGACAAGATATCTCAATTCACATAGTCTAGTGATTGCACAGAGAATATATTTGCGAATTAAGATATGAACATCGTTTCATTGTAATTTTCCACCATTTGCAAAGTCTTCTGTGTGAGAAAATATTCTCCTTAATTTACACTTCACCATAGAGGAAACTTTGGTAATGAGAGAAAATTATGATAAAGTAATGTGACAGTTTCAATTTCCACCTCTCTGTGTGTAGATAAATTCTGAGGTTTGTTTAAATTTCAACGTTGTTAAATATTTTTTACATCACTTAGTCCTCTCAACGAGTTTTCTCCTATGTATGCTGCTCGTTACCACCAGTATGAAAGGATGAGACAAACTCTCGAGTCAACGATCACAAAAGGAAGGGTGAAAGATGAAACGAAACAATTTCGACAAGATATCTCAATTCACATAGTCTAGTGATTGCACAGAGAATATATTTGCGAATTAAGATATGAACATCGTTTCATTGTAATTTTCCACCATTTGCAAAGTCTTCTGTGTGAGAAAATATTCTCCTTAATTTACACTTCACCATAGAGGAAACTTTGGTAATGAGAGAAAATTATGATAAAGTAATGTGACAGTTTCAATTTCCACCTTTCTCTGTGTAGATAAATTCTGAGGTTTGTTTAAATTTCAACGTTGTTAAATATTTTTTTAATCATTTAAAATGACAGAAAATCTGTGCTCTTATCTTCCATAAAATCGTGCCTCTATCTTAATTAAGGGCCAAATTTTAAAAGGTCTGTCAATCTTCAGTCCGATCTGAAGTTCGTACTTGAATTAGATCTGAAACTTGATTCCAAGTTCGAACTGGACTTTCTTCTTGAACTAGATCTGGAATTGGATACTAAGTTTGACGTCTTTCAAAGATATCAGCAATGATATTTTATGACAAACAAAAGTTTTTCTAAAAATTTGGAAAACCATTTATTTTTGATTAACCACTTTATCGCTTTAGATTTTAATCCAATTGTGATGTAAGCAAATCTTTAACTTCTGATTGTAACTGATGTGCACAAAACGTCTTTGACATGTACAACAATGAGAGAAAATTAGCTGCAATATTTCCTTACATCATCCAAAGCCATCTTACTCGACATCCTCGCCTCTTAATGATCACAAGAGTGCTCTGGACTTTCAGATAGCACTCCAAAAGTCCTTCACGTACAGATTAGATCGTATAAAATGGAACGGGAGATGATGAAAGAATTCGTATCGATTATAAGTTGTGTAAGCGATTATTCCGAACTGAGCAGCCATCAGGACTTAAAAAAATGGAGAAAATATACAAACGAAGATGAAGAAGAAGAAGAACACGAAAAAGTAGAAGCACTCGATTCAGAAGGAATAAAAAAAGTACTTGGCCATGACTAGTGGTAGCCACTTCGCATGGACCTATCTCCTAAACCCATACACTCGCGAATGGAAGGTCGTCAATACTACAATAGCCAGGAGGACTTTGAGATCCATTCGAAGCTATCACAAAACTTCTTTTCTCGTTAATTTGAATTGATGACGTGTCTTTTTCCATTGTCAGAGAACATCGTCCACCTCACACTTTACTCGGGCCACCTTCATTCAAAAATTCATCTCGTTAAAATTCATTTGAAAGTCATTCAAGTCGACTCGGTGGAATTTTTATTTATATACATCTTTGGCAAATGTGACCTTGGTATATCAAAATTTCTCGAGTATGAATGAGGTCAGAGAAGCGCAACGAATAATACAGGATGATGTAAGGAGAATGGAATTTGAAATAATTACTGACACTGATATGGGCTGATTGTAATGAGCTGTCAATTTATCTTGTGAACGAAAACATCATAGAAGGTTGTCTGTCATAATTACCTCGACCATCGCTTCGTCTTGAAGGGTTTTTTTTTCTATTTTTTTTTTTTTTTTTCTTGACCAAGAAGAACGATTGGTGAACAATTATCTTCGAAACGTTAGTTTTCATGGAGAGCTAAAAGCCACGTCCTGGAAGAGCCTCTAATTTCTCAAAGTACAACTCTCTCTCTCTCGCACGCTCTCTCTCTCTCTCTCTCTCTCTCTCTCTCTCTCTCTCTCTCTCTGTCTGTCTTCCTGTCTCTCTCTCGTTTTCTGCGTTCTACGGAAGTCTGTAGTTAATTCGTGGATGCGTTTACTTCGCCCCACTGTATATATACAGTAGAACTGTATATATTGCAGTAGAACTGTATATATTGCAGTAGAAGTGCAGCGGTAGCAAGATATTCAGTCTCTCGTTCTCTCTCTCTCTCTCTCTCTCTCTCTCTCTCTCTCTCTCTCTCTCTCTCGCTTTCTCTGGTGCAACGAGCAACGAGAATGACTAATTGCAGAGCCAGAGGTCTGGCTATGCGTATAGCTCACGCCCGTTCCTTTCACCCTTTACCTTTCTCTCTCTCTCTCTCTCTCTCTCTCTCTCTCTCTCTTCTGCTTCGTTCAAAGTTATTGTTCAACGACTGTAGCTAATTTATTCAGGATGTTTCTATGCCTATATATGTATATATAAAAGGAGAACCAGAGTTACGAAAAGGGACGAATTTTCGTCGAGATAATGGACCGTCTAGTTTCTCGCTCGGGAAACACTTTGTGATGACAGGGACTTAGGTAAGGGGTATTTCGTCGCCGTATCACGAATTTTCGGGTGGAACGAAATAATCGTCAAAACGTGAGAGTTTGTCACTGAATAAATTCATTGCCCATGACTGAAAGAAAATTTATTATTCGCAAACTTTTATACACAAGAGAGAATGGAGTGCGAGGGGCATGATTTGCTCCACGGACTGCAATATGAGCTAAAAAGCTGCAATAAACTGCAGCAATCGATCCAACTGAACACAGTAAATGCTAAGCAGAATCTGTTCAATTTGAGTTATTTTAGACTTCACGATAAGAAAAATATATGATGAATGCACGATAATCTTTCATCCAATGAGCGTTAAAAAAAAAATTGAGACCTTATTCAGCCCATTTGGTTAATGAAAAAAAAAAAAGTACAGTCTTTTTACAATGGAGAACGCGGTGCTTGAAGCCCATTGTGCTATTGCTTCTGGGGCATATTCTACCCTTTATTAAAAGAACAATTAGAAAAATTTACAAAAAGAATAATTAAAAATCTTTCATTTGAACAGAACGATTTTTCATCGAGTTTGAATAAATTTGTAATGAAAAGAGAAAAAAAAATTGTTTAAATAAAATTATTTGGAATTCGATCAAGTTGGGTTAGTTAAATCAGCCAGATTAGTTTGTTAGTTTATATATCTTGTTATCTTACTATTCCACGAGAGTTAAATCTATCTCTCACGGTCTTCCTTATATAATATGTACATATGTGCACATATATACACATATATGTATATGTATATAAGTGGTTGCAAGTTCCATATCCGTACAGATCTAGAACGGGCGAATAGATTCTCCACGGGAAAGTTGTACGGGAGAACTCACAAAAGTGAGTTAAAGAAGTCGTGCGGGGTTAACCCAAGACTGAAAAGGAGACGACGATAAGGGAGAGAGAGGGAGAGAGAGAGAGAAACAGAACCAATGAATTCTATTACTGACTCGGTGAATTTTGTTCTCGACGACGAACACTTTATGGACCAAACTAATTTGCTTTCCAGCTTTTAAACCCTCTTGAGCTCAAAATATATACTCGTGGCGAATGTTCATTCATCGTAATGAGCATAATAAATTCAAAAAAACATCAATTAACGATATAATATTAATTAATTTATGGGTGAGCTAATTTAACTCCGTCTAAAGAATATGAATTTCTTGAAATTATTTTTAAACGAATCATGTCTCCTCTGATTATCAAATTTGATCAAAAATTAATTTATGATAATAAATAACGAGCGTTCTCGATTTTTTGGAACAGATCAATTTTAACAGGCAAGATAATTTTGTATGAGGCGAACGTCAGACTGATATAACTTCGATTTGTCACTCGGCTCCTTTAGAATAATATAATTACAAAATTTCTTATAAACGAGAAATCTTCAATATTAATTTTTTTAATTAATCTTTGATTTTCCGATCCGTTTTTATTCGATTTACGAATCTCACAAATCCTACACGTAATTCAAGTTGCAGTATCAAACGTTCAGGAGTGAATAATTTATGTCACAGGATGATATGCTCAGTTAATATTGTCGCCTCTCTTTTATATCTATTATGTGCTCGCTCGCTTCGTTCACGAGTTTGACATAATCCAGCATGGAGAAGGTTTGAAATATATATAAAGATTGAATTATCCAACAAGCCAAATTGTGAGCCAGTACGTGAATATTCTCACATTGTATGTGACCTTTTTTGCTTTTCGTATTACATGTTCCCTTTTCTCGTTATACACCTCGCCTTTCCACGTTCTTCCAAACTTTTCGTATCCTTGCATTTCATTTTTTTCGGTACATGAATCGCGCGATGTATTTTTACATCCAGCTAGTATTCTAAGAATGTAATAATGGCGAAAGTCAAACGTCTGTCATTTTAATTTCGTGGGATCTCATACAGTAAACCAAGATCACTCGAGCTATTCTCAAGATATTGACATTTCAATTTAGCACAAACATGTATTTTTTATAAATATGATTTTTCGACTTGGAATCAAAGCATTTTCAATACTCTAGCATCAAAACCTTGAGAAAAAAAAAACGTTTTTTCGCAAAAAGAAAGCTTCTTCCGAGAGAAAACAAAAAGGAGTGAACAAAAAAACAGAAAGTAATAAAAGAATAATAAAAAAAAAAAAAGGATTTATCATCAGGCGTGAGTGAGCGAGGGGGCAATTGCTGGCTCGATGCTCGCGTGCGTGAGCATTACGGATGCTACTCGGCCAAGCACACAATGGGTACATCCACCCACAAAGGACATTCTTGTCGAGTCGGATACCGAGAGGCGCGGCGAGAGTTCGAGCTCTCTCGCGGTTCGAGTTGCCTGTGAGAGTGAGACCTCTGACTATCTATCCATATGGACTCTATATATCGTGTGCGATGTCCCTCGTCGAGAGGCTTTTATAGCTAAGTGATCCTCGGTGTGGCCCATTCCCAGACCGAGAATCCATTCTGCGAGCAGTCTCTCGAATTGTACATCTACATTATTATCATTTCTATACATTTGTGTGTTTACAAATATATATATAGGTATATGAAATGAAATATTCTGTACACACGTTAATACAAGATATTTAATTCTTATTTTTTTCACCAATAACTATATATCAGATATAAGGCAAACGAGCCATTTTTTGGCCAGGACACCTTTAATACAAATTCGATATCTTCCCTCCTCGTACATCCCCTCGTCGCTCATCCCTATAAATTAAGATCGTCCTTGTATACTTTAGAACTTATTAGTCAACCTTGTAAAATGAAATTCTATTGCTCATTGAGAACTCTTTTTGACTGGAACTTTTCAGAAAATGGTACCGACTATTTTAGGGTAATTCCAGGAGGTCTTTTCGTAAGTTGCCTGGAGACTCCATGGGCTCATGTTATCCTTGGACTCGTCATCGAGCAATGTATCTCGTCAAGAGGTTTTTGAAGAGATTCACTCTGAGGAGTCTCTTGAACTTGACATCTCCATTAGAAATCTCATTATACATTTTTTATGTTAGATAAATCGAATGTTTCATTTTAATTTTTCTACAAAAAACCATCAGACCAATAAAGCGATCCGCCACTAATCAATGATACATTTATTATTTAATCGTATGCAATTACAATAGTTCTTGTAATCTGACACCTATAATGACGAAAGTTATGAATTTAAATTATGTTGATCTTTAAACATTTTTTTCGAATCTGCAAAACTTCAGATGACGATTATTTCAGTTAAAACATTTGTATAAATTTGAATACAAAAAAATAAAAACCAAAAAGCGATCACCTGGTCAGAGGATTGATCGAACTATGGACCTCCATTCAATAATGGAGATCTGACTCATTTAATAATCAATTTCTCAACTAAATTGAACATAAATTCTATAAAATAGTAAGATCGCAGGGTGTTCGGAAAAAAAAAATCGAGTTAATAATCAGCAAATCTTGATCATTATATACTGCAGTCAGCGATATAATTTCTCGTTAAAAAATTACTATGGTGAGTGGGTGTTTGCAATTCATCAACTTTTGGTTCAAGACCAATAATTTTGGGATGTGATAAAATTATAAAAATAGGACCCTCGGTATAAAATTATCTCATTTTCTTTTAATCCTCTTGGCTGTCTCGTTTGGGTTTAGGTTCTTCCATCTGTGCTTGTTGATCCTTCTAGTCCTCTCTGATCTACCCTAAGCTGCATCTACGCTTGTCTGACGAACAGGGGAAGAATTTGGCAATTTCCTTTTCTTCGTCTATCCTGTATACAAACCGACCATCGTGAGAAAAGGGATGGACGCAAAGCAAGAGAGAGAAAGGAGAAGAACGGAGGCTGAGAGAAGCCAAGACGCTCCTTAAACTTCACGAACTTAACCGATCCCTACGATCTCAACACGAATTCGAAACTTTCGCTTCAAGTTACAAAGCGCGAAAGCGAGAGGGGAAAATCCAGAGGTGAATCATAGTAGTGTGTGTAACGGTACAGCCACTTTACATTTGCACACGTATGCTAAATAAATGTATGGTATTCGTTAGTCTATATAGATGTAGTAGCTACAGTACTTAGGTTAATTAGCTGCATCAGAAGCTACGATCTCGCTCAACTCAAAACTCGCACAAAAGTCGATAAGCATTTATATACATTTATCAAGCTAAATAGAATTCATCAGAGCAATATTAATTATCGCTAGGATCGTTTTTGCTTACGTCCCTTCAGCCAAATTTTACATTTTCAATTATATATCAAACCCAGTATGTTCTTGAATGAATTGAAAATTTAACAACATAGAACATAATACGAAAGAAATAAAACTGAAATTTAAGTGCATTCGCAGAAAAACACCCACAGTCGAAGGAGAGTTCATTTATTATTTATCACTCAACATCTTTCGTTAAACTTGTAGGCTACTTTGAAATACAAATCGCTGAATAAACGGCGAGAAATATTATCCACCAAGTGGATATATTTATATATATATATATATATATATATATATATATATATATATATATATGAATAAACACAGAGAGAGAATATAATTTTACTTTTCACTCCCGACTGTCCGCGTAAGACAAGAATATGAGAGTAATGCATTTCCCTGGAGGCCATGTGACTTTCGTGTTTCCGTTTTACGTTGTGCTTCACAAAACTACTGAAAATTTCTTAGCAGAAAATGTCACAGTCACTCTTTTGTATATAAACTTTGTTTATGTTCATAAATTATGGTTATGGTTAAAAAAGTTTTTCTAAAAACGAGGTTCGAAAAGAATGTAGCGAAAAAGGGTTTGACTAATGGAGTCTAAACTTAGTGACTATATTACTAAATGTTACGTATTTGAATAAACGGTAAGGGGCGTCTTCCGACTTTAGTAAAAAATTATGAATATATTTTTATAATAATTTATAAATAATTACACTTGATATGAAATGACTAAACAAAAAGAATGCATTTTTTTCACTCCTCATTTTATTGCATTTTGTCATTCAATTTTGTGACTGAATATTTTATAGTCTGGAATTTTTTTAAATAATTAGGCTTCGCTCGCTACAGCTTATTTCGCAATCTGTCAAATTTCGTACATCAAAATGAGAACTGAAGTTATTCACAACAGCTATACACCTTCAGCTTTTTGCAGCAGCCAATCAGAAAATGAATAAAGTAAAAACAATACTTTATCGAAAATCGACAAAGTATTGTTGTCGCTTTTTTCATGTAGGATTTTTGTCTTCTCAATATACAAAAAGTTAGTGCGAGAATAGCGAGAGTGTCAAAAATTGTCTATAACGAGGGAGTGTTTGTTCAAGTATTATAAGGACTTTCTGACTTTATTGAAGAACTCTCGCAGCAGGTATCAGTACAGCAATTTCGTACACCAAGATGAGAACTGAAGTTATTCACAACAGCTATACACCTTCAGCTTTTTGCAGCAGCCAATCAGAAAATGAATAAAGTAAAAACAATACTTTATCGAAAATCTATAAAGTATTGTCGTCGCTTTTTTTCATGTAGGATTTTTGTCTTCTCAATATACAAAAAGTTCGTGCGAGAATAGAGAGAGTGTCTAAAATTGTCTATAACGAGGGAGTGTTTGTTCAAGTATTATAAGGACTTTCTGACTTTATTGAAGAACTCTCACAGCAGGTATCAGTACAGCAAAAGGCAGGCAGGCAGCGCAGCGTTAAAGTCGAAACTTCTCAACTCTGGCTGTAACTCATCAGCTCGAGATAATTACACCTCGATGTATGACCACAGTATGGCTCCTGTTGCTGATGAGAAAAAGTGATACGAGTACATGTATATATATTTATGTACAGGAGAAACTGCGATTCCAAAGATTTGTAAAGCATTCAGGGTATATAAGAGATGCGTAAAGACTTTCATTTCTTATCTTTGGTGTATTTTATATACATATTTATATGCATTTTCGTTTCTTATTCACTTTGTTCATTTTTTTTTGTTGAATTCATTTATTTATTTATTTATTTCGATATTTCATTTGATTAATATTTTTTAATTGTATACAATGAAAACTTTTTGCACCTTACATTCTCATAGTTTAGGTGCTTCCACTGAGAAAAAATATTGAGAAAAAATATTTAGTTGAATCAACAAAATTTTATCTGAATTTTGATCTACGAGACTTGTAGCTGATTCTATAAATAAATTATACATTTATTAACTTAATCAAATTTTTTGTTCGATCGATAGCATTGGGTGCCCAAATCAAATAAATAATTTTTTTGGAATCAACGATAAAAGAATTCACATACATCTATCCTAAATTAAAAAATTTAATAAAAAAAATTAAAAAAAGTAAATTCTCGATTACTCTCGAGAGTTAACTTAAGTGGGGTAGTTTCCCCTACGGTTGAATGTGCAGTTGTAATTCAATTATAGTCCAGTTGTAGTCGTATAGTGTAATATATAATGTGTAGTTGTAGTGTGCTTGAATTATGTACTTGAAATACTCTTTGGGTCAAAGATCAATCCTGTTGCAAAAGATTAATTTGCAGAAAAATATATTGGTTTCAAATAATTTCACGTTTTGGGCCTTTTCACGTTTTGCTTCTTTGGAGAAACACCTGAATTTCCCTGTTATTGGCCGCCATTTTCTCGTACCACCGTAGTAGATTACGCGAAGTATAAACTATAAACTTCACCATGACCCTTTTGGTTGTCTGATAAAACTCGCGATATTATAAAGCGACATTATATATACACGCTTGAGAAGAGAGATCTCTGCTATCTTCCGACTTCTGTTATTGTCCCAACGGGAAAAGAATTTGTCTTCTCTCTCTCTCTCTCTCTCTCTCTCTCTCCCTATCTATCTCTGTCTGTCTGCCTGTTTGTCTCTCTCTCTCTCTCTCTGGCTTCTACACAGCATCCGAATCGCCACGGGCCCGCGCGGAAAGTTTCCCTTGACACTTTATACGCTCTCTTAGCGCTGGGCAAGTTTATGTGCACAGCGTGCAAATATGGATATAGCCGGAGATATTGCCGGGCGAGTGCCGTTATATTATACAAATGGTGTATATACATTTTATTTGTATATTTTGCCAGGAGCTCGTTTGGACTCCATATTGTGTTTGGTTTTACGTTTTCGTTTCTCCGTTCTTCTTATTTCACGATAACGATTACATTTTGTGTAAAAGCGGGTACATCTTCAATTCTTACACGTAATTATAATCAACGAAATTAACCCTAGTCACTTACATAGGGGTCAAGTTGACCCCAACATTTTTCAGTGAAACAACTGACTTCTTCTTACTTCTTCGCTTTGAAATTTTTTAACAAGGCTTGAATTGAATTTTGTCTGAAATAAACAATTAGAATCCATTTTTAAGATGGTAAAGTTCCTCTCAGAATTTTTTTCATGCCGAAACTTTGAAGAGAATTAGCGTGACAACTTTTCAAAGTTGGTTGGGGGCCTGAGTGACCCCGTGCAAGTAATGTGGAAGTTTCCATAGGGGTGACTAGAGTTAAAGAAGATTTTTTTTTTCTTTGCAATTGCTAACCCTGAGTTGCATTTTATAGTAATGTTTCACTATTATGAAAATAAAAGTAATTATTTGAATCAGTGGTAAGGAATTATGAAAAATCATAAATGGAGCCTTCAAATGGGTACGGATTATTATTTTTTTTTCTTAATGTTTGTCTAGCGAAACGAGAATTCGTAACAGGCGCTTTATATGAATCTTTTGACTTTGCGGGGGGCAGGCTCGGGGTGAAGTGCGTCATCCCACTTTGCTTTGAAATTTTTTAACAAGGCTTGAATTGAATTTTGTCTAAAATAAACGATTAGAATCCATTTTTAAGATGGTAAAGTTCCTCTCAGAATTTTTTTCATGCCGAAACTTTGAAGAGAATTAGCGTGACAACTTTTCAAAGTTGGCTGGGGGCCTGAGTGACCCCGTGCAAGTAATGTGGAAGTTTCCATAGGGGTGACTAGAGTTAAAGAAGATTTTTTTTTTCTTTGCAATTGCTAACCCTGTGTTGCATTTTATGGTAATGTTTCACTTTTATGAAAATAAAAGTAATTATTTGAATCAGTGGTAAGGAATTATGAAAAATCATAAATGGAGCCTTCAAATGGGTACGGATTATTATTTTTTTTTCTTAATGTTTGTCTTGCGAAACGAGAATTCGTAACAGGCGCTTTATATGAATCTTTTGACTTTGCGGGGGGCAGGCTCGGGGTGAAGTGGGTCATCCTACTTTGCTTTGAAATTTTTTAACAAGGCTTGAATTGAATTTTGTCTAAAATATACGATTAGAATCCATTTTTAAGATGGTAAAGTTCCTCTCAGAATTTTTTTCATGTCGAAACTTTGAAGAGAATTTGTGTGACAACTTTTCAAAGTTGGCTGGGGGCCTGAGTGACCCCGTGCAAGTAATGTGGAAGTTTCCATAGGGGTGACTAGAGTTAAAGAAGATTTTTTTTTTCTTTGCAATTGCTAACCCTGTGTTGCATTTTATGGTAATGTTTCACTTTTATGAAAATAAAAGTAATTATTTGAATCAGTGGTAAGGAATTACGAAAAATCATAAATGGAGCCTTCAAATGGGTGCGGATTTTTTTTTCTTTTTCTTAATGTTTGTCTTGCGAAACGAGCATGATTGTGAGAATTTATTGGCAACTGTCGAGCACCAAAGAATTCGTAACAGGCGCTTTATATGAATCTTTTGACTTTGCGGGGGGCAGGCTCGGGGTGAAGTGGGATGAATGAGAATCGACCTCTCTTGGATGCTCTACTCCGAGATGGAGACTACAACAGAGGTTGGGAATTATATGCTCTGAAATGAGGCGCAGTCTCCTCCCGTGACATTAAGAGGGCACACCTAGATCTGGCACAAGCGTATCGACTCCAATCGCGTCTGATCCACAGTCCCTTCGGCAGTTCGCACGCAAACTCTTCATAGATATATATATATGTATAAAATTAAAATACAACAAAAGCAATATATATATGTATATTTATAACATATATAGTATTCTTGTTTGTAATACTTTCCCGTAGCCGGGAGCAACATAATGATCATCGCCATTCGGTTCTGTTAACCCGGCAATTCATCCGTTCGAGCGCAATCGTACTTTTTTTTTACTCTCACTCTGCTCTTCTCGTCTTACTCTGTACGATCGTTGAAGACTTTAACCTTCCTTCAGTGTGACCTTACAACTGCAGTGGCACGCCATATAAAGCGATGACAGAAGTACAATTGCTCGAGAATTGTACACGAACGCATAATTTATGTAAATGAAGCTTAAAAGCATGAAAAGAAACGTCGATTTTATAGGCTTTTAAAAAGAAAGGATCATCGATTGTAAAGTGCTAATCAATTATCGGCAAAATTGAAATGGAAAAAAAATCATTTCAAATGATTTTCATAAGGATGTAATTTTATTCATAGGGCAGAAAAACATGGTTTTGGACCTTTTAGACGAAAATGTTTGATTTTATAAGAAAACGTCTAGGAAGCAACTCAAATCGATGCAATCCTAAAAGAATATGAACGAATTTTGTTGCAATTATTAGTACAAAATGAATTATCAGAATAAAAATTCCTATCTTATTGAATTAACTTGAATTTTATTTTAATAGACCCAATTTGAATCAAGTAGGTCCCTTTTTCTCAGCATCTGAACGGCCCAAGTGGGAGTAAAATTTCGTTCATTTTGATAAAGGGATTAATTTTTATCAGATTACATGATATTCGTTTGAATTATCTCTATTCAAGTTGGCGAGCAGGTAAACTTTTTTCTTTTTCAATTTTAACACAATAATTAAAGAAAGGTTAATCAATAAAATGTTGTCGATAAAAAAATTATATTATCAAAATTAAAAAATACCTGCTTTTTTCTACTGCGTGTCGTCCAAGTAGATATTCCATTACTAGTCAGACGTGCGATGTGTAATCCAGGGCTCGCCAACGTAGATTCTTCACTTCTGTACACACTCTGCGATTTCTGCTAACCTGGAAAAACATTATTTTTCGCTAAAGTGTGAGAGCGCAAAGGAGGAGGAACTATATGGAAGACGTATGTCTAAAATCGTAACTCATATCCACGCTGAAAGGAGAAAAGCACGTGAACGAAGAAGTGTAGAAGAAGAAGAAGAAGAAGAAGAAGAAGAAGAAGAAGAAGAAGAAGAAGACGAAGGAAAAGAGAAAGATAAGGGGGCGCCTGCAGCACAGAGGCCTAACCCCATGGCTATAAATCTTCGACGGAATACCTCGAGTACACACACACACACATACACATATACACACACACACGCACAGACATTATTTTACAGACTGTGAGGTACAGTCTTAAGCGAGCAAGCGTGCAAATGACCTTAATGTATGACCGTCGGAACATCAAACGCTAGATATGCTCTCTTGCATCATATATGCATCATATAGTATGTACAAATTTATATATATAATAAAATTTACACCAACTATTCAGTATTTAATATTTTCCACGTATATATATATATATATGGATACGTAAATATCAGAAAATATTGACTAGAGAATTTCATATATATTTAACGAACTCCTTCACATAGTATAAACGCCAATCTCAATATCTTCGTTAGGATTAAACTGCTGATTATTAATTATCATGGCGCCTGGATTATCGTTAACCGTATTTACTTGTATATTACTTTTGTCGTTAAAACTCTCCGCTAAGCCCACCGCCATTACCTTTCCCCTATCGATATTTATCGTTGCACTATCGTCATCCCGATGCGCTCAGCTTACTGATTTACTATATATATATATATATATATATATCGAACTCATATATGCCACACTCGGTATTATATGTCAAAAGTCCGCCGTAAAATCCGTGAACCCTTTAAAACGCGATCTGCTGTGCTATGTCTGTTCGTCACGAATTCCAAACTCGTAAAGTCGATGAAATTTTCATCGATATTTAGAGCGACAAAAATATTTGGTATTAAACGTGACTAAACAATAGGGCATCCTACACCAAAATAACAGGACCGAGGCATTTTTCATTTTTATGTATTTCCTTTTTGTCTGTTCTGGGACACCATAAAAAAAAAACTCTGCAATTTTTTTTATGAATTTTGCAAAAAAAAATCATTATGATTTTTATCAAGGAAATTATTATTGAACGCTATCGATTTTTCAAACATTTTTACAGCAAGTTTATCGCAAAAAAAAAAATTGTGAGAACCCATTGAAGGCTGCTCTAGCATTTGTGCCATTAAAAAATCTTTTCTTTTCTGTTTATTTAATTTTTGTCATTTTATATTTGAAAGATAATATTTCTGTAAAGAATACAATGAGGATCTGTATAATGCGCTTACAATTAATTAAAAAACTAATCACAATGATTAATCATTAGGTTTTTTTTTTTTGTAGAAAATCATTCAGAGTGTTTTTTTTTTTTGTTTAATTAATGAATGTTCATTATTCAGATCCTCATTCTCGTTTTAGAATGAAAAGCACTTCTTACGCAACGTAATAAAAATTTTGAAAATAAAAAAAACTGAGATAGTTCACTATTTGGCCCGAGATGCCCCATATATGTATGAACTCTCTGAACTATTAATATTTTTTTTTCAGCATTCGATAAAAGAGCGTGGAAATATCAAATTGTTCTCATCGACCGTGACGAAATCATGTTCATCATCTTCGTCATCACCATATGATCACTGCAGGAGCAACAGTGCCAAGAGATCGTGGCTGGGCTCTAATATTTCGTCATCGAACAAAAGAAAAGTTTGCGAAATATCCGGTGAATTTACAAAACCGATTAGATCTTGGTCGGTGTATTACAAATGGCGTGAGGGGTCTGGTATACTCACTTGACGTTATATACTGTGAATATAGATATAAGTATAAGTACTGAATAACAGGTAGAGGTTGGGTATTTACCCAGAGAGACTTGCACAAGTATATATGTATAATATGCTAACGATAATATTTAACCAAATCTGATGAGATGATTTGTCATGATATTTTTGACAGGTCTGTATATACAAACTATTGTCTGGAACAACTGGTATACTTAATATTTACTCGAATAAATGAATAAATATCATTGAATGTGTTCTTAAGAAATGTCTAACGTTTAATGATCTTCAAAAAAATCGTCTCTCGTGTGCCCGAGGATTTATAATAATTTCTTTTGTTCTTCCACAATTTGTCAACAATAATTCTCATGCAACGACGAAAGACTGAGTGAATCGACTGAGTAATCCAATACGAGATAATTTTCTATGAAAAAAAAACGAAATATAAATTGTCACTCTTCATCTTTAAAGCGACAAACAAAGTCTATTAAATAAAAATTCTCTCTCGACTCTTTGAGTATTTTCGTAATTATTTTTGTTTTTTTTTTTTCACAATTGTCAAGAACAATTATCATGCAAAATATATGGACTGAGTGAATGGCGATCGAAGACAATTTCTTGGTGGATGAAAAATTATGTCACTCGTCATTCAAAAGCTGTACAAAGTTTATTTAAACAAAGCAAAAAACATTCTCTGTTCTCTTTGGCTCCTTTTTTGTAATATCTTCTTTTCTCACCTGTTTTATTCACGTCGTGTTTTGCATTAAACAAAAAATTGAATGCCCATTATATCGCAGTGAGGTGCATATATATATCTTAACTCTGGCATACATTTTTGTACGAGGACTCGGTTACCTATGAAAGATCATCTGTGTGTGTGTGTGTGTGTGTGCGTGTGCGTGTATGGAGACACAAGTTTCATTATTCGCTCTCGTACTCTTTATAATCGTTGTCGAGACCTGAATGAGTCGGCTTGCTCGCTTAACCAAGCACTGATGATGATACATATGTGGATACATAACGATACCTATGCATATGTATTTGTGTGTGTTGGTATGTGTGTGTGTGTGTGGCAAAGTGAGCCGAGGGACGACGTCGCCACACTGCTCCGAGCCACCTAGATTCTTGGCAAACAGTAGGTCATCTCCGAGCAGAGCAAAGTTTTCACTTTCATTCCGCGAACACTCGTCGCATATATACATAGATATACATACATGCATACGTATATACATGCAAAACTTGCTAGCCTGGTGGGAATGCCTGTGGTTACATGAACAGGCTGTACTGAAAGGTGTGAGTACACCTGCAAAAGTGATATATAGCTCAGATTGGGGTAATAAGGATCAGGGGGTAATGATGGTCAACCTGATTGTAAGAAATCCAAAAAAAGTGAAATACAAGGCGAAGTTTTTCTAATTCCTAACCTGCATCGTAAATAAAATATTTAGCTTCATCCTATCTATATATCGAGTATAAGTGGGTAAAAAAAAAATTTCAATTAATGAGGAATAAAAATATAATGGTTATCGACAGATCTTGAAAATATATTAAGCTCATTTCTGTAGTTATTAGCATCTTCACGTTCCTCGAGATGGGAATAATCCTGGCTGATAATTGTCACATTAATTTGACTCCATTTACTCATTACCAGAAACAACAATGTTGATAATTTCCCTGTCTGTGAGGTTAAAAATGCTAGAATTCGTATTTCCGAGGGAATTCTGGTTATCCACGTTTTAGTCGTTTTATCGAAGGAAAGGCTAATCAGTGGATTGATAAGGGCAGTTAAAATCCATAGGAGTGAGATAATCCAATAAATTGTGAAATTTTCCATATTTATGAAAATTTACATTCTGTGATTATATCGTGATAATTGATAGATCCCCTAAAATAGCAATACTACAGTTGATTACAACATATCAATTTTATCAACAGAATAAAATAATAATTTGACTATTTCCGGTCAATCCCCTCAAATATGTCGTAGCAAAGACATCAGGATGTCCTCAAAGATTCAATTTATCCAAAAACGTTGATTTTTTTACCGAGATAGACAAATTCTTCCTTAAGTGACCACCATTACCCCATACTCGCAAAAATTAGCGTATACGAGGTATGCGGAGATGTTGGACGTGCCGCAAAGCGCTCTTCTCGTGTCTCCCATCGTGGACGCGTCTCATCACTTGCAAGTGCACTGCGGGCGGCAGAGGGTGGCGGGGCGGGTGGGGGTGAGGGGCGGGGGGTTAAGGACTGACACACAGAGAGTGGGGCGAAACGATGCATTAAACGCGCCAAAGGACATGAGGGAGCACACCTACCACTAATGCATTAAAGCTGCTATTATCAAAGATCTCGGCACCGCCATAGAAGTGTCCTGTACCATGAAAATTTGATAAGTTTCTTCGTTTAAAAAAAAAAAAATACAAAAAAAATCTCTCAAAAAGAAGCGAGTGAAGCACAGAGATGTAAAAAAAAATAAAAAAGAAGGAAAAATGTAATTATAAAAGATATGTAGTAACTGCAAACAATGCATACGTGCATTATTGCAGAAAAATTCAAGATGTTTGTTGAAAATGACAAAAAGGAGAAAAATCCGAAAGGAAGCGAATGAAGCACAACGAAGGTATAATAAAAAAATAGAAGAAAGTAAGACAAGAGAGAAAAGGTCTCTCGCCTTCTTTTATTAAATTGAAAAGGATGGTATGGACCAATGGTAGAGGGGAGAGACGATTGGCACGCTTTGCAAGGCAATCACCGGATCTTCGTGGCCCTCGAACTATTTTTCCTCTCTTTCTACCTCTCTTTCATTATATTATATACAAAGCTTATATAATATATATGTCTGAGCTCTTTAACGTCAATGAGCAAAGATCGAGGAGCATCGAAAAAGGTCATCACCACGAAAGACGACGAGTGGAACAAAGATGGTCTAAATAGAAATATATGTATATATATATATATATATATATAAACATAATGAGAAGCCAATAGTTCGGTGGAGGACGCGACCCCGAGGCGGAAAACTCTTAAAGTCTCGTTCTCGTCTTCGAAGAGATTGCGCTCTTTAAAACGTGCTTCTTCATCTTCGTCTCTATATACTGTCGATCGTTATGTGTACCAATGCACACCGCACACAAACACACACACACATATATACATATAGTAAATAGTGATGGTTTTATGTACCAATCATGAGACTCTCATTGTTCGACGCAGCCTCTTTCACTCGTCTCGACAAATACCGATATATAGTACATACAAATATAACTATTTGTATTTATATACATATATATATATATATTATATGTATTTATGTGTGAGTATAATAAAAGTCATGCGTCCTCGATAAACGTTTGTATTGGAAGCCTCTGTTAGGGACCTCGAGAAAACAACAGAGCACGGAATTGAACGAGTTGCATAGGTAAAACGATCGTTGGGAAGAGAGCACACGATGAAATAATCCGCTACACAATAGCGCACCTAAACCTTGACCTTTCGACATATATATATAACTCCCTGTAAAACACATAGTATCATTACCGATTGTGTTATTATCTTCAGTCACCTCTCCTCCTCCCCTGCGTGCCCCCTCCCCCTCCCCCGACCCAGTGGAGGATGCGAAACGTTACGATACGAATCGTTCTTTTTCTTTTTTTTTTGCCATATTATACATGCACTTTTGTAGACGCTGATGGGTGTTTTAATACCGATAACTCTCATCTATGTCGTCATCATCATTATCCTCACTAGTGAAGATTTTTCCTGCTCGATAGCTCGATCGACGATTTCAACGAAATGAGGGGAAAAAAAGAAGGGTCGATTGTGACGGGGGCGAACTTTGCGACGCCTCCGCCTCTTTTTCATATGATAATATTATATATATATATATTTGTGAGTGTGGGCATGTGTATTATGTACGGTATTAAATGCACGCGGTGCCTCTCACTTACTTTGGATTTTTTTTTCACATCTAATGATGATGGCTTTGCATAAATGGAACTGAAAGACACTTGTCTATAATCGTATGGATCGACTGAAAATAATTCTGATATGAAAAAATATGCGTGGGTGTTAATCGCACATTTTAGCAATTATCGCTCCTCGTGTTTCTTCACTCTGTTATATATTAGAATATTTGCGCACATATTATTAATGATGTACTTTTGTAAATTGAACTTTTTGCCACAAGTGTGCCTATGTAAAAGCTGGGTGAAATTACGAAACATTCGTATTAATTCTTCTTACTCAGATTTCTCTTATAATGGATGAAAGATATTTGAAAGTATTGGTTTTGTCATTTTTTTTTTACCCTTGGAACTGAAAGTACTGAACGACATAGAGGAATATGATTTTTTTTTTATGTAAAATTAAAAAAATATAAATAACAATTTTTAACGGTTAAAAAAAATATATATTCTAATTATTTTCAATTGAAGGCCACACTGTATCATGTCGTGATCAGTATCAAATGAGAGATATTTCGCTTTCGTATCAGTTGACGTTTCGGCAAAAAGATGAGAACGGTGAAACGAGGTTTCACTGGTCGAACGATTGAAAAAATCGTTGCACCCAGTTTGCCATTCATTTCTTTGGTCTGAGAGGTCAACTGAGTTGGAAAAAAATAATGCATTATAATTTTTTCTTAAAGTGTGTGAGTTGGCGTTGTTGCAGATCGTCTTAAGGCCATGTAGAACATACTCAGCCAGTAATAAAAACTATTCGACAATTATTTTTTAGGGTATATGACGTTTTCGAGAAGAAATAAATTTTTTATGGCATGTACAATTGACTTCTGCATCCTGTCAAAATTTGTGCTTGCTTGGAAATGTTTGATAACAAAAAAAAAAAAAATATGTCTAGAAAATTTGCCTTTACCTCTCGCACTCAAACACGCTTTACATCACATTAAAAACACAATTATATAGACGTACCCCAACGTAAAAACGTAATAAAAACTATTCGACAATCGTTTTTTAGGGTATATGACGTTTTCGAGAAGAAATACATTTTTTATGGCATATACAATTGACTTCTGCATCCTGTCAAAATTTGTGTTTGCTTGGAAATGTTTGATAACAAAAAAAAAAAAATGTTGAGAAAATTTGCCTTTATCTCTCGCACTCAAACACGCTTTACATCACATTAAAAACACAATTATATAGACGTATCCAAACGTAAAAAGTTCGTCGAACTCCATGCAGTAGTAATTTGAGCAGAAATTTACCAATATGAAGTTTAATATTTCCAAGGACTTTAAGACAAAAAAAAATGCGAACACAAATATTCTCTCCCAGCCACAATTGGTACGCATAAAACGTACAAAGACTTTGACGATTTTGTGACTCTAAGGCATGAACGATTGCACCTGCACAAACTACGAGGAATAAATAGGTAACCATGAACGACTCGGATGATATACGACAACCGCAAAAAGGTGAAAAAAAATATATATGACCCCCGCCCCCACTCCCCTCCCAATCCTTAATGGTCGTTCGGTCAAACCGCGTTCTGAACCCTCATGTGTCATTTTGCTCAGAAAATGTGAAAAATGAGGAGGAAAAAAATTGTGCGAATAACAATAAAATTCAGTTGATTGCACACGACAGAGTTTCGTCGAAAAATTCTGCCCGAGAAAGGCTAAAAATGGTGAGCAAGCACTCTTTTTACTGAGTAAGGATCGTTTTTTTTTTTTTTCCACATACGAAAAAGTTTTTCATATATGATAATAAAGTGCTCGTTCAATGATTGCGCACCACCCCCATACGTTTGGAAAATATTTTGCAGACTGAAAAAGGATCATTTTTTTTTTCAAACATAGAATAAAAATTTGTTCGTATGAGATAATAATAAAGTGCTCGTTCGATGATTGCGTACCTACCTGTACGTTCGGGAAAGCTTTTGCAGACTGAAAAAGGTGCGATTACGTTGTGCACTCCCATATATATATATATATATATATATGTGTGTATAGTATTAGCCACAGAGGAGGAAGAGAAAAATTCAGCATGATGCAGCTTTGGTACATAGTGAGATTGCCACACGAATAGCAGGAGCCGAGAGGGACCGAGAGGAGTTGTAGATGAAGTGAACATATACAGCATCGTCGCACCAATGCATCTCGCACTTGGCGAGCGCCCACTATCGCTCCAGACCTCGATTATTATATTACGATGACGAGATATTACTCGTCTCTCTCTCTCTCTCTCTCTCTCTGACTGTGGGAAATGACAGGCAAACGAGAGACAAGTGACTGACGCCACCGTGGGAAATCTACGAAGAATTAGTTTTTCATGGCAGTCGTCGTAATTCGAGTGTACATACCAAAAATTTAATTGACAATGAGAGATAAAAAGCACGCTCGATAAATTATTCAACGTTTTCTTCCAAATGCATTGGCAGAAAAATTAATAAAAATAATAAAAAAATTAGTTCGCACGAAAAAATTTATCTCACTCGACCGCGATGGATTAATCAATTTAAAGTGACTTGACCACTTAATCATCAATAAAAATAATCAAAATTCATACGTAAAAGTTCACCGCGATTGATTGTAATTTATTGATCACAAATTAAATTTGTTTTATTTTAAAATCTGTTTCATTTTCGCAATAATGTCGATCATTTTCAAATTGTCCCAAATTTTTTTCCCAAATGATAAAAAAATATAATAATTAATGGGAAATAAAAGAGGGTGAATGAATTTTTAACGTTTTCATGACAATTTGTTTACAAAAGCATAAAACATCGTGTAACTGTCATCGTCTCTGTGTGTAAAGAGTTATGGAGAGTAGATAAATTTTTATTTTACACGAGAAAATAAATTCCGGAACGAGTGGGATATTAAAGAGGGAAAAAAAGGATCCACTTTGTGTATATCTATAACTTCATAACGTTGAAGCCACATATAGGATTCTCGTCGTCGTCATTTCGCCTCCGGTCGTATCGAAGGTGCCCTGCCCGTGGATTGTATTTCTCTCTCTCTCTCTCTCTCTCTCTTTCTCTTTCTCTCTGAACTAGACAGGGAAATGCAAACGCGATGTTGATCGGACTGTTGGATCCATGACGATTACCCAGTTCTCGATCTCTCGCACTCTACGTCTATTTCGTCCACCAACAGCCCCATCTCGTCGATTAAACGTCAATGTACGTACGTATTCGTACGTACATTGACGCTCACGCCTCAACCCAAAAATAAAACGACGAATATAAAGGTGGTATACGAGCTCTTCTGAAGCGCATTTTATTGCGAACTCGTGTACGCTGCGAGGATATACGACTGAAAAGCTCTGGCAATACGAAAACACACGCACACACACATATATATATATATATATATTATATGCCTCTTTTTCGAAGCTTCTCTCACTTCGTTCGAGTACTTGAAATCCTCGATCGCCATCATTATTTCCTCCCTGTTTCTTCCATTTGTTTTACGATTTCGATTCGTCTGTATTCTTTCGAGAGAGATTCAATAGCATTTGAAAAAACGTTATTTCGAAAAATTTGAAAATAATTGGAAATAATAATTTCACAATTAAATTCGCGATAATTTAAGGGAAAACTTACTTGAATTTACTGAATCAGGGATTTTTTTGTACACCGAAAGAGGGCATTCATGTATTTGTCTTTTGACATAAAATAATAATAACCCAAACCCATAAAATTGATGTAAAAATTCGTGCTTTGGTCTGCAATAAATTCTAATCTATGGCAAAACGATTCCTATGTCTATTCTATGCTTCTGAATATTATTTCTGTTAGTCAATTAACTCAATTTTTTTACGACTAAAAACAATCGTGTCTTCCTAATTTTTTATTTTAAGTCAATAATGGTTATTTTTTTTTTTTTTCAAGTAAATAAATAAATAAATAAATAAATACATGAATTAATAAATTACTAAAAATATATGTGTATTCATTTGTGCAATGCAAAGCGTGTTAGTTACGCACGTATATGGAGTTCTGAAAACTTTTCGTTTCACACCCGCATCGTAATATGTTCTTGATGCAATATCCAAGTTTATTCGCTCACACATTCACTATGAGGGAGGTAAAAAGAGAGAGAGAGAGAGAGAGAGAGAAGAGAGCGAAGTTGCCATACATATGCGTTGATATGCGCGGCAGTCCCGGCGTCGCGACAGACGCCAAGGGCGTTCGACCCTTCACCCATTCACCCGCCCTTTTCAACCCTTTCTACGCTCATTCGTGCTCCCACCCTCTCATGCCACTCACTCCGAAATACGCGAAACACGTTTCAAAGTGTTATAACGGCTTTGCGTACACCTTGTGTGTGTATATATATATATATATATATATATATATAGATAGATAGATGTACATATATATAGATATACATATATATAGAGCCGGTGCAAGTAGCATCCATATATGCTACTTCGAGCGTACATACGACCGGAAACAGTATAACGCTACATCGCACATTCCACATACACCACTCGCTCTCTGTCCTTTGATTTGTGTTCGCATCAAACGGCATGAGAGAGCAGCAGTTTACCAGACATCAGGTAAAAATAAAGTACAAAGTGAGCGAATGAAAGCCACGAGAGCAAATTCACGCGTGTATTAATTCCAGACATTGAATTAGAGGAGACTCAATTATATATGTTATAATAATAATAATAATAATCTTACAACCGTCAAACGTTGTAAAATTTTATTCCACCATAGATATACGAGATATCTTGTCGATCAAATATATTATGGCTAATTACATAAGAAATGAAACGAAGGTAAAATTATATAATCGAATTTTTAAAATAAATTATAGCATTAATTTATCGATTGATGTGGGCAATTTCGTAACTCACAAATTAACTGAAATTGTTCAATTCAAGTCGGTGAAAAAAAAAAAAAACAAACAAATTTGATTGAATTGAATTGAATTGCAAATGACAGATCGATGGTAAAATATCTTTAGAGCAATATGAGATGATTGAAAAAATAACTCCCCCTGTATGTGTGTATATATGGATATATACCTCTAGAGTCCCCAATAATGAGATTCATTGCAATATCTGAAAATTTAGAGTAGATTCAAGTGCGTCAGAGAACATCAGAGCATAATACAAATCTTTGTGTACATTGTGGGAGGTACGACGAAGGAGGAGTGTAAGTGGTTAAACGTAACCTAGAGGGGCTCGTTCAAGAGTACCGCGAACGTTCTTGCTATCACAGGCAAGCGAGACGTTTGCTGTATAGAGACGTCGATCAATCAGCATCGTTAGGAATATAATAGGCATGTGAATTCGACCTCTCCCACTTCTCTCCGGAATCCTCAAAATCGTCGGGTAATACAATAACGATTTGTATATATTTTTCTACACATATATGTATATGGGCTCAACAGTTGCCATATAAGCATTTTCGAAGGTGAAGGAACAATGGATAGAGAGATGGAACGCTCGGAGAGAGACGAGATTTCGTACAAACGATAGATTTATCTCGCCGCGAGCCTCTCGGTCGTTTATCCATTGTATACGCTTATTCACGCATTAATTTAAAGAAGAAGCTATAACGCGCTGCAATTTTTAATGTATATTTATAAGCCTGGATACACATGTGTGCGAGGCTTGAGAGTGAGAGAGAGAGAGAGAGAGAGAGAGAGATGATGAGGCAATCTGGGTCAGGGGGTAATGCGGATCATTATTTTCGTATTCAAAAGTATCCATAAGTGTTGACTAATTTTAATTGTTACTAACCAGTTTAAATAGGCCAACGCTCGCGCTCGTCGAGTATTGACGCAATGCACCAGAGCTTTGATTATTATTTTTATTTTTTAACAACTCTACGAGGTGATTAGTCGAACTGTAATGAAAGTCGACAAAAAATAAAATTTGAGAGAACTGTTTTTATTTAAGTAGCTAAATTGCTTTGAGAAAAATTTAGGCGAAATGGTGAAATAATAATAATTGGACAAACGAAATTTCGTTTCAAGGCACATCTCTTTGTGGCTCGATTATACGGCAGAGAGGTCGAAACGATTTTCGAGAAACTCTTCACACTTGCACTTTCATACTTGAGTTTGAGACTTGCACGAAGAAATATTGAATTTGATAAGAATTTAAAGAGATGAAGACAATATATTTTTTTTTTTATCGAAAATATGTGCGATTCAAAGAAAAATAAATAGCATCGAGCTAATTTCTAGCTTGCTATCGACATTTTTTAATTTCACTTGATAGAGCCAGAGGCTAAATTTTATTTTTACTCAATCACCGTTCGTAATAAAATAAATTCCAAAAAAAATAAATTATATTACACAAAAAATGGTAGAAAATTAATAATAATTGCCGAAACTCAAAATGTTGTATACAAGAACTTTATTGAAATCAACCAACGAAAAAAAAAATGCAAATATTTTTGTTCCCTCATCCGCACAACCTCATTATGTCTCCCCATCCTTTTTAAATTCACAGAGATGGGTTTGAGCTAAAATTCTGCAACTTAGTAATACAGAATCGTAAGTATTTATTCCCTGCATGTTTCTTGAAATATCTCATCCCTCCCCTCAGTCCCCTCTTCGTTCGCTCTCTTGCTCTCACTCTCTCTATGTCTCTCTAGGCAGCGTGTGCGGTAAGTTCGAAGGCTCTCTGGCAGTTAAGATCACAGCAGAAGGAGGCAAAATGGAGGAGACAGTTATATGCGAAGGAGCGAGAGGTGCATCATGAGGAGTTTGTCGAAGACAGAAGGCGAGCGAAGAGACGGAGATCGCGAGTCATGCAGCCTCATATATATATATATATATATATGAGGCTGCACGACTATATATATATATATATATAGGTACAAAGTAAAAATACGAGACGGAGGTTACCAGCAGCAAAGGGAGTTGGCCCCCCTTTCTACAAAGATTCTCTCTCACACAGAAAGAAAGAGAGAGAGAGAGAGAAAGAGGAGAGAGAGAAATGAGTGTTGGATCTCTCTTGTTCACCTCCACCAGCTGACTTCTCTCATCCACCACCACCATCTTTTCCATATTCTCACTTCTCTCTTCTCTTTTCGCTCGATTCTCTACGACTATCGTCGAGAGAGCGATGCAACCGTCGAGGGAAGAGATCACCTCTTATTAGAGGGACCCAGCTATATAAACAAGAAGTTGGCTTTACAACGGCCAGTTGCTAATATCATTTACCGAGCGAGAACAGTGTCGTCCCAAAACGAGATCACAAAACAAAACGAGGAAAAAATTTAAACAAAGCCCAATAATTGTGTTACATATGTATGCAGTGTTATTATCGAATCAACAGAACTTATTCATTGAATATTAATAATAACAAATAATAATAAATAATAAAGATATAAATAAATATTAAAGCGAGAATAACGAGTATTTGTGCGGTTTTTTTTTTCGGTTCGTTTGAGAAGAGTTCACCAGCAAGAGAAAGAGAGAGATAAATTTTCTCGTTCATCGATGACCAAGAGAATGGGAAACATGTTTCGAATTCAGGTACGTTCTACGTAATCGGTCAGCCACAAGTACGCCTTTCCGGAAGAGTTAGTCTCATCGTTTTCCCTCATATTATATATATATATATATAAATATATATATAAATATATATATATATATATATATATATATATATATATATATATATATGTGTGTGTGTGTATATGTATACATGAGGTGACGTTATATACGTCTCGCGATTCACGATATTTCGTCGCATATAAACGGAAATTTCCCCGTGCGCGATATGGTGGTTGATATGCACAGGACAAAGTTTCCTAGCCAGTTCATCCTCCCGGTGTGCGGTGACGTGGCAGAGAGATGAGCGCTGAAATCGGTGGAATGGAAACAGAACGAATGTCAACAATTCAACGAATTTTCGCTATCGCACATATATATAGAGATATCACGTGTATATATATATATATATATAACAGACAAACGTGAATTGCAACTCGATACACCTGCGGTGAAGAGCCAAAATGCTTCTATTGTATATACAATAATATGTACATATATATATATAGGTGTGTGTTCATGAGAAAATTGCGAACGAGGTTTGATTGCAATACGGATCTCGTACTACTTCCCCTTTTCATTTTCATCCTCGATTGTCTCATTGCATGTACGATTACCTCTCGGAACGCCGATACATGTATATATATATATATATATATATATATATATATATATATATATATATATATGATGTAAAAGGCAAAGTTGTTTGCCTACCTCACTTACTTAGTGCCGCTAGCTTCGGTTTCGCTTGGTTTTTACACACTATTAGCTGTCCGAGGGAGCAAAGCCTCGAGGATTTACTAATGAACGTATAAAATGGATACAGAAAATGCCCCAGAATTTTTTCTGTGCATCTTCATAGTTATTTTTCCAGTCAATTTGCTATGAATGCGTTTAAATTAAATGCACGAATGATTGTACGGTAGGAGTGGAAATTATCATGTTTTACTTTTTTGGGTGCTTATATATATGTATATATATATATATGGGATGAATTGACCCAGCGATTTTTTTTGTGTGTTTTTTACTTTGAATCAATGCTTTTCAGTCAATATTCTTTCAATGAATTCATTCTTAACGTACGTTTTATTTTCATCATTTGATTTTTTGAAATAATTTCTTTTTTCCCATTAAATTTTGTCTCGAATAAATTTGACTTAATTAATTTTTTAATGAATTTATATTCTACTCACATTTCTAGTTCTATTATCTTATTTTATAAATTAATCCGTATCGATCATTAAATGAAAAAAGTTAATTGAATTTTTATCAATGTAAAGTTGTTATCAATCAATTATAATTTCAAATAAATATTATTTAAATATTGAAATTATTTTAATCCTATACATCACAATATAGATATAAATATCGAAGTACTGAGAACTACATAGTATTATTTTTAAAAAGTTTAAAGAAACTCAAGGATCGAAATAACAATTATTATCATTGTTTTTTTTTATTTTATTTTTTTAACAATGGACAGTCCGCTAGTCGCGAGACGATTTATTTATTTACCGCAACTGCGATAGTAAAATATTCATAGAAAATTACGAATATAAGAGGGAAAAATATATCGCGAATGTAAAATGCGATCTGCGATTAAGAGCAGCTGCACCTATGCATTTCTTTCGTTATGTGCTTTATTGCCGCTCGAAAGAAGGGCGGGATTCACGATTGGGGATGCTGGTGGGGGCAAAGAGGGTCGGGGGGATTTGAGAGCATGCAGCGATAGTAATACACACACACACACACACAAGTGTATATATATATATATATATATATGTATATATATATATAATATGTAAAGAGTGATCGCTACGAGAGACCGATAGGTCACATCTAACTACCGACTGCACTCTGCAATGCAATGCAATGCACCATCAGCTTGCAGTTCGCGTTGCATTTATTTCTATATATACATACATATACGTAGATACGGTTCATGAAGACGCGTTCTCGTGCTCTACTCTCCACTTCAGCAAAACTCTTTTGACCCCCCCGAGGGAATTCTACTGCGCTCGCTGCTCCCCCTTCTTCTCTCTCTCTGTCTCCATCTCTCTATCTATCTCTCCCTGTGAGAAAAAAGACTCTCGCTGCATGAGAAAAAAGACGAAAGGGAGGAGAAAGAAAGAGGCGATCCAAGCCACCGCGTTACGTGCTCGCGATACCGAGACCATCAGGGACACGCGCGCGTTCTCCATTCACGGATAAAGAGAGACAGAGAGAAGGAGAGAGAGAGAATAAAAATCCGAACGTTAAAAAATTATTATTTCTCCAGAACGCCCGTTCGGTTTTTTTTTTTTTTTTTTACATTACAAGATTTTTTCTCGCCCGGATTTTTCCGCGAATAAAAGGTGTAAAGTGAGAAATGCTCATTGAAATATTTATTGAGTAAGTTAAAAATGGTCGGATGAATATTTTCACATTGATTGATAGTTTTAGATTTGAATAAGAGGATAATCTGTCGTGGATTGTCACAATTATTGGAAAATTAGCCAACTGTCATTAGAGTGATATTAAAAAATCTACTGTAGCTGAACAGCTCTAATTCTTTCTGCTGATCAATTCTTGTGCTCTCGAATGACACAATTATTGGAAATCTGATAAGTTGTAATTTCAACTAATGATTAATAATTTCGAAAATATTTCCATGTTTTCCTTCAGTTTTTCATTTAAGAGAAAAAAAAAGATTATTTATTGAGAATTATCAGAATCACGAAAAAGTGAGGCAACCAAAGGAAAATATTTCATAAAATTACACCTTAATAAACAATTTTTTCAAAAACTCAATAAAACGTAATTATTATTGAATAATTTTCAATAAAAAATTGCAGAATTCTCATTGATAAATATCTAGAAATAATTCAAACAATTATGAATAATAATTTAATATTTATATTCAGTTTTCAAATGTAAAGGTGGGATAAATCTGTCGACAAACTGTCAAAATTATCAAAAAATAAAATATCAAATAGAAAATTCGTTTAAAAATCAGCTTTTGATCATCGCGTCTACCCGAATTAAAAAATCCTCTCAAAACTAATGAATCTCAATTCTCACGATATAATTTTATCGCGCTTTTATTAAAATTTACGTCATGCATGAAATACTTTTCCGTATACGATTCGTCAAAAATTTAGAGATCATAAAATTTTCACTAACGTGAAGGAAAAAAAAAGTATCGTGGATTTTCATTCACGTATATATATATACACATATATTCCAGATAAGTCGTGTACCCTAATATTAGCTACTCAACATTATCATCGGGTCACAAGTGTCTTTGCACCAAAGAAAATTGTGGGTGATACATGTCATGTATTATGTGTTTCAATACATTCGTCTCTATCTAGGCGTACTTATATGTATATAATCATTAAAAAGTAATATATATGTATGTATATATATATATATATATATATATATATATATATATATATATATATATATGTGTGAACACACATACACAATTTTTTTAACGATTCCCCATGGATCTAAAGTACACGATATCCGTTTATCTTCTTGATGCTCGAGCTACCGTGTTTTACAGCCCAGTCATTTACTGCCTGTACCTACTAGAATAAACTCTCTGTACAAACCACACATTATATATATATATATGTATATTTTATGCATGTACCGTGTACAACGTTATACGAGAGAGGAAGAAACATGAAAAAGAAAAAGAAAAAAAATTACACAGTCGAGTGGCAGAAGAGCTAGAAGAAGTATTATGTCACAATATATATATATATATAGAGATCTTTTTAGATATATATATATATATATCGAGTGTTTTATCTGTTCCGAGTTTTATGGATGTCAACGATGAAGGGCAAGCTGATTAATCATTGTTTCATGTGGGGGATGAAGAATCGGGGCATATCTCAATCTTTACATATTATCATCGTTGCCATATATATATATATATATATAGACACGTGTATCTCGGTATATAATGAATATTTATGTACTCTGCTTGAGGGTCAAAACAAACAGAATAAAAATCTAGAAAAAGAGCTTATCTCGATACTATAGAAAATGTGTGAGTACACACGCGTGTTTGTGATCGTCATGTTAATAAATTATTAGCAATGTATAGGTCGATCATATACGAGTGGCATACGCTACATGTATATATAAATTTTTATAGCATCTCTGAGAGCTCATCGCATCAACGGTAAATATCTTGTGAATTATGAAGAGTGGTAGCACCTGTATTATTTTATATAAATTAAAGTTATTATTTTATATACTTATAAACATCTTATAGTTGATAATATATTGCCAAGTATAGTGAAGACGATGAGAAAAAAGTGACAAATTCACTTTTTATGTTATCACTGAT
This sequence comes from Dyspetes luteomarginatus, assembly GCA_963669185.1. Lineage (NCBI taxonomy): Eukaryota > Metazoa > Arthropoda > Insecta > Hymenoptera > Ichneumonidae > Dyspetes > Dyspetes luteomarginatus. The sequence continues at coordinate 11,695,063 of OY769911.1, read as the reverse complement.
AAGGAGATTCATATCACAATCCGAAATGGCAATCATTCATGAACTCCCAGAGAAGACGAATAAAATAATAGATATTTATCAACGTTTTTTTATAGTTTATAGTTCCTTTATCAGTAAAAATAAATCCGACTTCTCGAGTTTTACTGATAAAAAAACTCTGATCGTAATCGAAAATGGTAAAATGGGTCATGTATACACTCCTCTAGAGACAAAGGCTAAAGGAAAATAAAGAAAATATTTATCTTCATAATAATATCTTTCAAAAAAGTGCAAAAAACTTAGGAAAATGAAGAATTTTTTATGAACTCTGCGAGCAGACCTCAAAAACACAATTAATTCAGTAACGATCCCTCACTTATATATTCGATTTTTAACAATGTTCACGTTACAGAGCACGCAAGATATGAAAAAGCACTGATTACCGGGGGGGGGAAAGAGAGCAGAAAAGGGGTTGGGAGTAGAAAAGTTTTATCCATAGACAAGCGAGGGCGTTGCCATAAAACGACTAAAAATATGTTGTCGGGGCGAGCGGAATAAGGAATGGGGGTAGGATGATGTTAAAAAGAAAATCTGAAGACGGAAAAAAAGTGAGTTGCCAGGCTTGGGTGGAGTGAGAAAGGGGGTTGAATTTTAGTTTGCTATCTTTTACTAGGTTGTTAAATATTTATGAAAAATTTTCATAATTTACCAAGTTTTGCCGGTTCAATTCCCTCTCGTGTCGAGAGGCAAAGAGCTCTCGCGAGAGAGATACGTGCTGTCCGCGACCCGAAGAGAGATGTATAGTTATATATATATATATGTGAAGAAAAAACATCACAGTGGAACAAAATGCACGAGATTTTTTTTTTCAATTCTAGCACAGAATAACGGAGGATTATGGGAGCCCTCGAGCCCAGAATTTTTCGCGATCGATCGTTTTATACGCTATACAATAAAATTTACGAATAAGCAACGAGCATTTTGTATTAGCTTTTTTTTTCATACGAAAATACTTCGGTACACATATTTTGCAATAAAATATTTTACATATAAAAATTATGCGATATAAATATTTCCCGATATTTCCAATTGCGATAATGATAAAGATCATTTTTATCTTGCCTCATCTTTTGGAAAAAAATTATTCGTATTCCTATGAATTCGATGAAACGCATTGTCATTACGTAATCGACATACACACCTCTGACGAAACGCGAAATGCCATTTCGAACTATTTAGTAGCGTGAGAGTAAATTTATTCGCTTAAAAAAAAATTGTTCATCGTCTTTAACAAATTTAAATAGTAAAAAATTGATTTTATGGATCATTTAGAAATTTTATAATATAATTCACATAATACTTTCGAATAAAATGTAAATACATTTTTATTCATTTAAATAGACTTTTTCTCCCTACTATATAGAGAAAGATTTTTTTTTCCGTGAAAATAAAAAAGTTCAACTTTTAAAATGTATTTTTGTGTAATATTTTTTTTGTACAAGTTCATTTTTTAATTGAAACAAATGTGTTTTTTTTTTCTCAATATAAGAAAATGTATTTGCGGTTGTTGAAATGATTTTTGTTTTTTTTTTTCACGTGAATCGCGATAGCCATTTATTATTCTTAATATTTTTACTGACGTATTTTGGCAGTTAACGGCGTTCGTGATATGCTTGACAACGATGAGCTGCGTCTTGGGTGATCTACCGCCAGGAACGAGACGCAATACTTATCTACCCCCGGAGCCTACCAAAGGTTACAATTACAACCCACCGACTGTACCATTCCCGAGACCAACACCTCCATTTCCACCGGGACCACGTCCGACCCCTACGTTTCCGGGCGTCACGAGACCCCCAGGACCGACCCGACCGGGTCCAGGACCAACACCAGGACGACCAGGCTATCCTGGACCAGGACCAAGACCAACTCCCGGTTTTCCATCGCCAACAAGACCAACACCCGGAGGTGGATATCCTACCCCGGGACCAAGGCCCACTCCGACATTCCCGACTTACACGGGACAACCCAGCAACGGCAATGGCAATAAACTTCCACCCGATGTGAGTTTGAAAAAAATTATTTTATCATTAAATAAAAAATTTAAACTTTTTCATTTTATGGAAAAAATATTCCATTAGAAAAAACCGAAGTTCAAGCAATATTTTCTGAGTCAATAAATTCATACCGGAAATCATTCACGAATTATATTAAATTTGTCTGGCGAAAAAAAACGATATTTTAATATCTTTTTGTGAATAATATTCAGTTACAAATAAAGCGAGAAGTACACCAAAAATGAGACGCACCTAAAGTAGGTTTACTTAAAATGCACTGGGCTAATTGTGATGAGACGAATAGAAAAACTGAACATTGTGTGAAAGAATTCTTTAAGGCTGTCAGGGTAACCTCAGTAGCAAATATAACAGGAAAATATAAATACAAACGAATCGTTAAAATATTTTTTTCTAATGACATATATTGACCGTCTCGAATTTCAGACACATTCATCTTCATTAATAAAAAATAATAAAAAATTATCAACAAGTAAAAGACTGATATTTTTTTAGCTCGAAAAATCAAGAAAAGTGATTTATGAAATTTGTACAATAATTTCCAAATCTATAAATACACACTCGAAATAATGTCAGATTAATTGAAAAAAGAACAAAAAAAAATTAAACATGAATGAATCATACGAATCTCATTAAAAATATCATATATCATAACCCTGTAAGATTTGCTGTCAAATTTAAATAGGAACGAAAATATCCATCTCCATTGGCTGTCAAAAATAAAAATAAAAAAGATCAAGTTCCGCAACAGAAATTTCTACAATTGCAATATATCATTTGCCATTCGTGCCACCTGCATTTCTCGTGAATTTGCGAATTATGCAAGACAACAACGTGAAATAATCAACGGTGAAACAGCAATAAAAGAGTCGAGTCGAGCACGAGAGATGATCGAACGATCGGTTCGATTCACGAGTTACTTTCTCACGTAATTCACTCAACTGGGTATATAGAAAGACGTGGAATATGTAACTTTGCCAAGTCGTTACGTTGCATTTCTCTCACTGGTGGGATGGGCTTTGCAATGGATACGATACAAATTGTATGTTGCTCGTTAAAAAATAAAAAAAGATAAAAAAAAAATAACACATGGAAAAGAGATGACCAAATAAGCGGGGCGTTTCACAAATTGTCCGAGTTTCTCTGAACCCATCTGGCGTCGTTAAAAGCTACACAATATCGTTTGAAGATTTTATCCTCATGGACGCAGCGTGATTGCCCAGGCAAAAGTTAAACACGACGACGAAGTGCATAAGGAAATCGTTGCTATTTTTGTGCTCCTCTCTCTCTCTCTCTCTCTTTTGGCATAAAAAAAAAGAAAAAGAATGATTTAGTACCCGATTACACGATCGCACTTTCCTCTCGATGTTCGTTCGGTCTTGAGAACATTACGAGGTTAAAACTGACGCGTTTGCGAGATGATCGAAGAATTCCAATAGACAAGTCCAATCAAATATTTTCTTGAAAGAAAGAGAGGAAGAGAGAGAGAGAGAGAGAGAAAAATCCTGATAAAATTATTGCGGTATATAATATAATCCAGTCGATGAGAGAAATATGAGAAATATTAATGGAGGGCGAGGCGCTTGATTGCATTCTTCTTGACGCCTCCGCAGAAATTCTTTTCATAATAATACTCAATTCAAAAAATTGTTTCCCGATGTCGTGATGAATAATGAAATATTATGAAAAGTCTGTTTCTATTTATTTATTATTTCCTTAGAGAGGAAAATTCCATTACATTGAAAAAAATAATCTTACAGTTATTCATGCGAGAAAATAATATTCTAAAAAATGTGGGCATATTAAAATTTTTCTAAAGAGTTAGGGAAACATGTTTTGAAAAATATGAATTTGGCCTAAATGTATATTACAGTATTCATATATTATGAAATTTTCCACGAAACGATTTCAGATTTTGTGAGCCATTAATTTTGCAATCTGCAATAATAATCCACTCACCAGAATATCTTTTCGTAATTTACCCACGTTCAACGAATCTTGCCAATAGATTGTAAAATTCACTTTTTTATAGGGGCCTCATGAGAACTGGAAAATTATTGGGTTATGCAAATTTCTAATTTGTATTATTTTCTGTTGCAGCAAAAAAAAAAAAAAAAAATTATTTACCAATTTTTTATTGCCACTAAATTCTCGCCCATAAAAATTTATCAAATGAAATGAACCAATTTTTACGGTTTATTTTTTCAGCATCCCGATCACGTGCACGTGCCAGGTATGCCCTTCGATTTCAACTACGCAGTCAAGGAGGACGCATTCGGAAATGATTACTCGCACAATGCGATAAGCGACGGTGACGTTACACGTGGGGAGTACAGAGTACAATTACCAGACGGACGTACACAAATAGTTCGTTATACCGCCGATTGGAAACACGGATTTAGCGCTCAGGTCACCTATGAGGGTACACCCCGTCTTGATCTTCAACGACCACCCGGTCAGGGTGGAAATTTCCGTGGATACTGAGATATACCATTAAAAAATCGTGCTACGAAAAATTTCACCATTTCGTATCTCGGTATTATTATCGTAAATATTAAATTATATTGTTTAATTATTATTATTATTAGTATTATTATTACTATTTTTATATATACTTTATAAAAATATTATTTTAAAATTAATAAAACATGCTTTTGGAACAACGAAATGCACGAAAAGAGCCACGAGCGTTAATACAAATTCAATTACTCATTAAATTAAATAATTTTTAATACCAATTTAAACGAAATCAAGTCTCTTCTCGCGATGGTCTAGGTACTTCTGATAAATTCAATCTTCTCAAATGTAATAATAGAAAAATAAATTTTGGCATTTATCTGAAATATGACATAAAATATTATGCGATTTGAGCGGAAATTTCTTAAGCTTTTTGGGACCAGTGAATTTCAAATTCAATGCAAAATAAGCCATAAAGAGAAATTTTGAAACTGTCTTCTGTTGATTGAACTTACGGGTTCGCGAGAACCGTAAATTTGATAAACAATTAAACGCAATGTACGAAAGAATTATTATTAAAAAGTTGACAACAATAAAAGTGGTTGAAAACGGAGCAGGGCCCACAAGATTAATTGTTAAAACTTACAATGTCTGTTAATGTATACTTGTACCAGAGAATACTGAAAGAAGCCGTGAATGCGTACTGCAAGGACCACGAATAATACAAATATATAAATAATAATAATAATAATAGTAACAATAATAACAATAATCTAACTATTGTATATGCTGGGAATTCCAGACCAAATTGACAGATTGATGACCCTCACCATCTGGGATTTGGTCCCCAATTTTTCATATGGTTGTCACAATCATAAAAGTCATGCAGTTTTTTCCCCAATTTTTTTTGGTCAGACGCTATTTGAGAATGAGTTAAAAAAAATATATTTACACAAAACAAACTATTGGGCACAATTTAAAAAACCGAATTAATTCATAAAAATTCTGCGTTCAAATCTCAGTGTGGTTCACGATCGGTTCTATTTTTTTGATTTTTTTTTTTGTTCCAAATATTCTTGATATAAATAGAACTGTAATTTCAAAAAATGCATGTCTGACAGAGAATTTATGGAAAATTTCGTAAAAACTTTCAATTATGATTTTATTTCAATAAACGTAATTGAATTCTAATGCTTAAGCATGAAAAAAATCCTATTTAAAAAATGTGAAAAATTGTTTCTCAGATATTAAATTTTTTAAATCACATAATCACATCCCCATTTTTTTCAAGTATATTTCAAGCAAAAAAAGAATATATAAAAAAATAGAAGCAAACGCCAAAGCATTGTGGAGCATGGCTTACATTTTTTTTTATATTTAACTGAGGATTTTGATAATTTGTTATTGTTTTTCTTCAAATTTTCAAATTGTGCTCAGCCTTCTGTTTCGTCTAAGATTTTTTTTTTCCAATAAATCATTATCAAATGGTGATTGGAAAAGAAAATTTACAAAAAAAACTGCATGCCTTTTCAAATTGTAGCAATCATACAAAAAATTGAGCACCAAATCCCAGAGGGTGAAGGTCATTGACCCGTAGAATTGGCCTGGAATGTCCCATTATATATATGAGAATCCACGAGGGGAAAAGAAACTGTCGGCCACCATATCTGCGAGAAGAGAACGACGAGAACCAACCCATTAAGGTCAAGACTCGAGATTACACCCGTTACGTGGGTTTTAAACGCGTTGGATTCTCTCATGCTATGTATATACATCACGTTTCCGCAATACGAATAAACATACAAAGCGTAATACGTGAGTAAATGACGCACACTTCATTTTTTTTTCAATTCTCTTTATTCACGATAATATATTTTGGTCCTTTTCCTCATCTCGTAATTTCGTTTTGCGTTCACGTGCGAGGATTTAATCCACCAGAGACGTGATAAATTTATTACATTTTTTACCAGTGGCGTGAGAATTATTTACAATATTTTTTTTTTTTGTTGCACTTTTCTTATTATTGTTTGGTGATTTTCTCGCTCGGTGGAGGTGCGTCGGGTCGACCTTAGACAATGCGACCAGAGGGTATATAATTTAATATAATATATTTATATACGTATCGTACCCAATAGTTATCATCGGTCCCGAGAGAAGTGCACATTTTCTGCATTGCATATCCTTCGAATATCATACCCTTTTTTATCTCTCCCTCTCTCTTTTCTACGGTTTTGATGAAACAATGGGCCACCTTGAAGACAACTCTACGTATATATATTGCTCGTACCAACATATGTTTATGTATTTATGTATGTACGCATGTATGGGGCATTTCACTCCTAATCGACGAGGTCCTGACCCTGACAATTTTTATTTCATTTTTTTATTTTCAAACAAAAAAAACTCTCCGATTTTTTTTTAATATTTTCTATAATTGGTGATTGATCGTGATCAACGAAGTTTCGAATCAATATAATGTTGGATAGTACCGATTATAGTAATAATTTTCGAAAAACTCTTTGTTAATAAAAATAAATGCTCGTGGACGATGGGCATGATGCGAAACAAATATCAATAATTTTTTGCTATTAAAAAAATTATGAGAATCTGGATAATGAACGTCGTTAGTGAAAAAATCGTTCAAAATATTTGTCAAAAAATTAATTATTCATCTATCGGAATGGTTTTTTACATTCAACCGAAGAAATATATAAAACATCGAAGTTTCGAAAACAAGTAAATGAATTAAAATTTTCTTATGACTTAATACTTATTTTTCTCAGATTTTCAAAAATGTCCTTGCTTGCCAATGAAAATTCTTCGTTTCAAATTTTTACAAAATTTGAAAATCAGTGTGTTTTTTTTTCCCATTGGCCTAAAAAAGAACGAAATGAAAAAAAAAAAAAATGATGTTTCTATCAAATTGTCCTGGAATGTCTTATATATATTTGTGTATAAATACGTTCATGTACGTATAAATTGTGGGTAAAATTTGCACGGAGGATGTAGCGGAGGCTGCCACCTTGTGTCTCGTGGTTCGTGCGCAGATACGTGAGTGGAAAAAAAAAAGACAATAAAAACCCTCACGAGAGAGAATTCCGGTGTGGCAGCGAGAGACACAAGAAGTCTTTCTTTTAGGCTTCTCTACAAGAGAGACAGAGAAACGAGGCAAAAGTGCCGCTTGACAGAGCACGCGTGAACTAATCTCGGCAGTAAGAACAGAGAAGGAAAGACAGAGAGGTAACTTTCACTGCTCCGTGGGAAGAGCACTGTGTATTCTCTCACAATCAGCCTCTCTATTACAGGGGTTTTCATTCCCTCGCATCGTTTTGTCGAATCATATAAATATGTTATTGGTCGATTATCGCATCGTGGACATTAAACTCATATATTCGATCGAGTAACATGCATCAAGGCCTCTCTGTTTCTTCTCCTAATTTTCCTACTTAAATATATGGGGCTCTGCGTGAATTTTAATCGTCGCAAAAATCTTTTTTTTTTTGTTCAGATGAAAATAAATTTTCATCTGATACTTTTCGAGCAAAGGTCGCCTTCAAATTATTGGCATGTAAAAATAAAACAGCTGGTTTTTTTTCTTCATAAAAATCGGTCTTTTGGTTTGCAATAAAAAAAAATTGTCCATTTCGGAGGTAAAGCAAAACATCGTAAAAAATAATAATCTCAGATCTCCATATATTTTTGTTTAGTGTCGTCCGAGTTGCCATGGAATTTCCCGTATATACAAAAGTGGTGTAAAAAATAATGATCATCGCGGATCATTCTCACGCGCGTTTGTACCAATATATATGTCGGTCTATGAAAACATATTTATGTTTTTTTTTTTCTTTTGTTTACCTCATACCGACACCATTCTATATCACTTCCATATCGCGACACTCGCCTCGCACGTTTCCAGATAACGATTTTTCCAATTAGTGTTTTTTTTTTAATTCCTCTCTCTCTCTCTCTTGCACTCTTTCTCTCTCTCTTGCTCTTTACGATCGGATCTTCTATTTCTCTCATTTAGTGATTCCACCGATGCGTGTGTGTTTGCATATATATCCAATATTACGATCTGTCGCGACGTATGGGCGCATACCAACGAACGGTCCACCAAAGGAAGTCAAAAAAAAAAAAGAAAATAAAAAGTAGAGAAGCAAGAGAAACCGGAAAGACTAGCGAGGGTGAGGAGAATCAATGCGATTTTTTTTTTCTTTTTTTTTTTTTTTTTTTTTTCAAGTCCGTTGGATTGCGGCACGGCGAGTGCTCGGCAAAGAACGCGGCGAGTACAAACCGTCGGCAATAGGGGGCGCCGCACACGTGCACGGTGGTCGTGGCGAACCCGCGGACTATTGGCTCGGGCGTTTTAGCTGTTGCCCTTTTTTTTTCTTCTACTTTTTTATTCGTCTCGTGGCGCCTGCGATCACGGCAAAAAGCTCCAACTGACCCCCCACCCCTCCATCCTATCTCTGCCCCGGCCACTACCCTACGAATCTTGATAGTCAAACGGCATAGGGATGTACTCAATGTACTGTATATATGCATATATATAGGGAATTTCAGGTCGACTCAACCGGACCACGAATACCAATATTTAATTTTTCGTCTAGTGGGTTGTAGGGCGACAGAAAAAAATGGTCCACCCAAATTTTTAGATTGAAAAATTAAAGTGAGAATAAATACTTTAAATGAATTTGCCATTATCGATTTTTCTTGAACTTTTACCGTAAATTTTCTGCCGAAAAACAAAGTTTATCCGAGTTACGTGACAAAAAGAGGACGTTTGACGACTTTTTTTTACGTCATGCGGACCCATTAAACGTGTGTAGTTTTGTGTAAACGTGACTTTTTTGCATACGTAAATATTTCGAGATAATCTACAGCACATACGAAAAATATCCTATTTTTCGGGGCATCACCGAGGTAACATTCCTTGTAAGAAGCGATTTTTATTCAAAAGAAAAAAAATGATCGTCTAATATAAATGGGCCAATTCAATTTGAACGATAATTCGAAATAATGTTTAAAAATAATAATTACAGATTATTTGATTTTTTTTTTTAATTGAATAATGCCCATTATTCACGTTATTCATCTGTGAGAATGAAAATTATTTCTGTGCTCTAAAATAACGATATATTTTTTTTTAATTATCAAAATATTGATTTTTCGTAGCTGCTCTGTAAGAACATTTTTTTTCCAAAAAAATTGAATGTAATAAAGTAAAGGCTAACAGTAATAATTTAAAATTTCGTTGATAAGGACCAGAATGATATTTTTATGATTTGAAAATTGGGGCAGTCTTTTATTTATGCTAAAAAAATACATTTTAAATTGTGAGTCCTGACGATTTCGCGTGAAATGTCCCATACACACATATCTATAGGAAACGATCGATCGAAGCACGGTCTATGTAAATTCTGGTATTGCCGTGTCCCATCGCATCTCTGGCGTCCTGGGGCCCAAAATAGTGGAAACCCTCGACAGGCTGAGGCAGAGAGAAAGAGAAAGAGAGAGAGAGAGAGAGAAAAAGCCACCCTCATCCTTATAGATATATACAGAGATTGAACTGACACATACAAATTCGTCGTGGCTTTTTTACGTATACATTTTCTAAACCGCACAGAGAGTCATTATTACCTTCGTGACTATTAACCAGTTTCGTTCCTTTCACGTAGATCGCATTTATTTCTCTCTCTCTCTCTCTCTCTCTCTTTTTCTATTTCCGTCTGTCGGGAATTCCTCTTGTCTCATTCAATAATTATTCATGCACGTATAACACGTGTATATTATCAGGACACTTTTAACTTTTCATTTTAATTACTTGACGTCAAGACGATCCGGCTTTATCTTTATGAAAAGAGACAATAAACCACTAAAAAAATTTATATAATTGGAATTTCGAGGATTGGATGCTTATAAATAGTGAACAAAAAATTGTCTCGTGTTTTTTTGTTTGTGGTTTAAAAAAACAAAAAAAAAAAAAAAACAGGTCATGTAACGAGACCCACATCGGCTATTTGTCTCGTGTTATATTGCCCCGATATGTCGACAAACCACTGAATTTGCACGCTTTACACATATATATTTATACAGATATTTACATATATATAGGGTACTTCGCTAATAGGTATATATATGTGAATGATCTCGTTCGAGTTGTCCCATTCCCTTTTTCAGCCAGCCGATTAATGATATAATCCGTTACTCTCTCTCTCTCTCTCTCTCTCTCTCTCTCTCCTCTCTCTCTCTCTCTCTCTCTCTCTCTCTCTCTCGCTCTCTCTCTCTCTCTCTCTCTCTCTCTCTCTCTCTCTCTCTCTCTCTCTCTCTCTCTCTCTCTCTCTCTCTCTCTCTCTCTCTCTCTCTGCCCATTCCTGTGTGATTTATTTACGAGAGGATTCTGCATATATCTCTTTGCACCAGGGCGCGAGCGGGCATTCGGGATTAATGCATTTTTCATTGGAACAGTTTACATTTACATACGACACGGTGGAACGTACGTAATATCACGGTAATCCCTTTCTGTCCAATCATTCTGTCATATTCAAATCTACATATCCACATAGACACACACACACACATATATATATATATATATATATATATATATATATATACATATATATATTGGAAATAATTCATACATATTGTAATATATGAGACACAGGTACGTGAGCACGAGTGAACATATATCGACAAATGAAAATATCAGAGGTAACAATTGGGAACAAGAACTTATGATTGTCGACACAGTCGACGATGTGTCGACGCATGAAAAGTTTGAGGGAAACATTAAAAAATAAGAACTTTTGTTTGACGAAACTGTCGATGATGTATCATGGACGAAAAATTATACGAGGGAAAAAATGGAAATATGAAAAAAATATAACGAACGTTGTTTGCCTGAGTAATCAATGTCGACACTGTCAAAAACACGAGAGTATAAAAACGATGAAACGTTTATCGATGAGCACCGTGTTTTGTCGACACTATATCGATATATTGACAACGGTCATAGGCACGTCCTCATGGTTCTCGAAAATATATCTCGATCATTTCGTACGGAGGAATATCTGTATTTGTATAAGGCAATATATAATACACATATCGCCTCATATTTGTATCTTCCCTAAATCAAATAATTCAAAAAATAAATAAATTTGGTTTATGACGAATTCGTGACGAACATAATCGATAAATTTAATTTTCGTATAACGGGAAAAGAGAACGAGTACAATTGATATATATATATATATATATATCTATATATGTATATATACAAGACGAGAGAAACAGTGTTTTACGTAAATCCGTAGCTGATATAGGTCGGGGCCAATTTCCCTACATCCGGGATTCACTATTCCGTCCCCTCTACTCGATGAAATGTACAAGAGAGGGCGCGCAAAAAGAAATTCATTTATCGATTTTCAATCGTCTCGCTAATCTTCATCCTGAATTGATTACCATATATACTTAATTATATATACATATATATATATATATATATATATATGTAACGGGTTTCAACCGCGACCCGCGTACCAATATATATATTTGGTACCGACGGGCGAACAAATTCGTTTCGCTTTTGTCCGTGTCCTCGATCGAATACTACATATATACGAATTGGAGATTTTTTTTCCTCATCGGTAATACATCATCCACTTATACTTTGTTTTATCATTTATTTCGACTCTCTCAACCGCTTATTTTTTTTTTTGGCACTTCATAATATCACGGATTGTTCCACATGGATTGATCGTTGGTATTATTTTTATGTGTTTTCCTATATACATTGAAAATTGCCACAAGAAATACCGAGAGCGTATAGAAATATATTGAAGTCTTCGGGAAATCAGAAACTGATAATAAGCTCGAGACTCTGACGGAGGAGCCAATCGAGTCAACGAAAAAAAAAATGCGATGAAAAAAAGGTGGGAGAAAAAATATTGGTCATGGTGCAAACTTGAGATCGATTCGTGAGCCGCGTCGTTATATAGAAAAAAAAAACCTGGTGAGAGAGAGTGAGAGTGAGAGCGAGGACGAAAGAGAGAGAGGGGGAAGCAAAGCTTTCGTGGTAGTGAAAAATTTGCTTGGTGCTCTCGTTATAATCCTATAAAGTGGTCGTCTCTCGGCGATGCTCTCGTCGTCGCTCTTCACCGTCCGACATAACTTGATAATAAGCCACAAGCAGCGAGAGCAGCCAGCTCCGCTCGTTTTGACGTGGTTATTCTGTCGTTTCCTCCTTATTTTTAAAATTTATTAAAAAAAAAAAAAAAGGGTCAATAAAAATATGGTACCATAATGAATGAAAAGTGGCATTTTAAAGCACGATCAATTTATCATTTGGAACGTCCCTTAATGTTTTATCACCAAAAGTTCACGATCCCCAGGAAAAGTTCTACCCCTCTAAGTGAAAAAGTTTTTTTTTTCAAGGAAATAAAAAAAATAAGATCGTTTCGAAATTTATCCTAGAAATAATTCTTCATTGATATTATCATCTCTCGTTGATTACGAACTGATTACCTATTATCTTAAAATAATAGGTACTCAGTCACTTTTGAGGATTTAACCTGAAAAGTTGTCATAAAAAATCTGACGTAAAAGGGCCTTTTAGCTTACTAAATATAATGACATTTTTTACAATTATTATTACATTAATTTTTTTACACTCAATTTTCGAATCTTCGCGATATTTCCTGATACTGGCAAATATTGGCATATACGATATGAATGTGCGGAGAATAAAGGCCATTCAAGGCATGATTGTATGATTGTTAACCGGACTGTCAATTTCATCGGGGAATTAGGAAAATTGAATTTTCGAGTATATGAGAATAGAGCGTGAAATAGAGGAATGAGCAGAGCATCGAGAATTGAGAATAGTAAAACGAGGGTGAAACAGCCACGATTTGGGGCTGGTCCTTTGCTAATTAATTTAGCCCGAGGGCGTGTCACGCCAAAAGGGTAAGAGATTTTGATATATATACACGGGAAATCATCCGACGCATATCCGGATGGGTTAGAAATCCTTTGGTAAATTGGTCATACGTAATTGTACGCTCACCCCTCTATCTGTCATTTCATTCCCCAAACCAATTTGTGCATAACCGGTGAAAGAGGTCCGGTAATTGCACGATGAACGAATATTTCTCGTTCGCATAGCAGAGTATAAAATAATTCCATTTTGAGGCTAGGATTACGTTCATCAATATATATATATATAATGTCAATAATCGTTTGATATGCGATCATGCAATTTCCCAACGATTAATTGTCTTACGTTCTGTCCACATATAATAAATGATTTTTTCAGAGCTTATCGTTATAGTTATGCAATGTATAGTGTCAATTCTCTATTTTCAGTATTACGAATATTTAAATTTCAAATTATAAATTTAATGAAACGGTTCATAACGCGCTTCGTATAATTCATAATACAAAATTTTTAACCCTCGACTAAAAAAGGGAGATACGGATTTGACTTTGAAGTAAAGTTAATAGTTTGGTATTTGAGCTCTCGTAGCTTTTTGAGCTGAAAAAAAACCTTAAGCCCTTCACTGTGCATGACGCATATTGCGTGGAAAAAAGACGTCCCACCAGTCTGGCTAATTTTTGCCACACAGCGAAGGGGTTAAATATGTACTCTACGCGAAAATATGCAGGATTTTTTGCTGAGTTATAATTAAATTAAGATTATCATTCATAAATTCTCGTTTATTCTCAATTTGATGCCAAAAAATATGAACCTCGATAAAAAAAAACGCCTACCTGAAGTAAAGGTACTCCAAATCGATAGGAGTAATTGTCATTTTGTGATCTGTTATATTAATGACAATCGCGTTCTATTGGCTGAAAAAATAATTATAAAATCATATAATGCTGTTCGTGAAAATAAATTAAATCAATATTCCACACACCATGGCAGTGCCTTTGTCCCTTTTGCCAATATGCCAGATCCTAAGTCAATATTAAAGTACAAACTGTCATAAAACCCCGAAAAATTCGGCATCAGCAAGTTGACACATTAAAAGCTCGATGTCACTTTAAAAAGCATTAAATTAGAAATTTCATTGAAAATGAAAAATCTGACTGAATAATGCTCAATTTAAAAAATGATAAAGTAATAAGATCAACCTAAAATCTCCGTTCCAGTCGGGGGAACTCGGCCCTTGAAATAAAAACAGGAAATTTACATACTTTTGATATTTCAGCATCTTCCTGCTAAATCGGAGATTTTTCGTTGTTACTGTTTTTTAATGCATTCATTTTTTTTTCAGTCACCCTTTCATTTTTTTTTGAGTACCCAAGGAGAGGATTAAATATATTTTTTGAGTACTTTTTGTACAACGATTGAGAGTCCTGTGTCGAATTCACGCCCACCATACGTGAGAAAAAACGAGTGAGGAGCAAGAGAGACCGGAACGAGTTTCGTAATGACGTATACGCGAAAGTCGTCACGTACAGAAGCGAGGTAATGAGGTGGACCAACAGCAACTGATGGGTCCTCTGAGGTCTTGCTCCATATCTTTCGCGTATCTGTGGAGTATATATATATATACTCCTCATATACTCCACAGATAAATTGTGGTGGAGTATATATATATATATATACACTCCACCGACAATTTAAAAAACATGATCAAAATATCATTGGCAATATACGTATAATAGTGTCAACGATATTCTGACCATATTGTTTAAATTGTATCGAATATTTTTTACTCGAGATTCTGGCCCTCATATGCAATTGAAAAAATGAAATATATATTTTTTCATTATTGTATGCATCCGTGTATTTGGATGAAAAAGGAATTTTCAATAATTCCTCAAAAAATTGCTGATTATTATCACAAAAAAATAAAGTTTACAACTTTTTTCGAATAAGTAAAAATAATTTGTAGTAAAAATTCTCTAATGAATATTGATGGCTTTTAGGATAATTGTATACGCACTTCTTTAGTTGTCAATTTTTTTTAAACGATGTTTCATTTAAATCTTTCTGATCTGAATCAGAATTGGGTACTTGTAAAAAAAATCCATTTTCCAATATGGCGCGAAAATGGTCTTAAGGCGCCATCTCGTGGGGTTCTTATACTCGATTTCAATCTATAGAGTCCATTTATTTCGTGGTTTCTTTTCTCGTGATTACGCAATTTTCACATAACAAAAGTACTTACTGCAGTAACTCTTTCATTTCTAAATAAAACGCAACATGCTGAGAGCTTTTATCCCCCTCCCGACTTGGCTCTCGTGTGAAAAATACGACGACAGTTATAAATGCGTGTTTCGAGTATTTTATCACTCCCTCACGAATAGCGGAAAAAGCTCGAGAGAACCCGATGACGGAAAAACTCTGCAAGGGCTATAGAAGAAAGCGTTGGAGAAAAATCGTCCTTTATATCCACACGTTTCTTGTGTTTTTGACCGGGTATACCTTCGGGCTTTCCAACGAGAGCACACAGTGTGAGAAAAAAAAACGTACAAATGGCAAGAGAGGATATGGACGCAAAAACAAAGAGCCTGTGCAGGGTTGAGTGGAGAGAGGCGGGAAAATGCGATGCTGAAAGAGAAAAAGGAGCCCTCGAGAAGTTTGGTCATGACAAAGTTTTGAGCGATGCCTCATACCCGCTTTCACAAAGTTTTGAGGTTTTCTCTTTTACTCCCCACTCTTCTTATTCACCCGCCTTTTTTTAGCTTTTTCTCTTCTTCCTTGTTCAAGTTTTTCGTATATATGTAACACCTTGTGTCTTTGTTTCTCAACGATATTAGCGACGGAATATTCATAAAGAGGTGAAAGTTCAAAGATTGATTTCTCTACCCTTTATTTATAGTAATTATTTCCAGCAAGTATTTTTTTTAATTTTGACAGTAATTGATAGAAAGAGAATTTCAAACATCGATATCGAACCTTTCGTAAATAATTATCGAAGCCAACGTTTATACATTTTAACCCAATTTGCAGATAATTATTTTGACGTTTTTCCATTTACATAATTTATTCGTGTATTTCGAGAAGAGAGAAAATGCTGTTAATGATGACCGATATTTCGTAATAATTCATTTAAAAAATTGATACCAAGTTTGACCTAACTGTAAATTAGTAATTTCAAATGGTATATTTTGCTTCAAATTTATTTCTGTTTGTTGATCAATTTACGAACGGAAGCACAAATAAATTTCTACGTGGCTTCTGAAAATTCATCCATAATTAAATTCCATCCCGGATGTGCGCTAAATAAATCTTGGAAAATAATTGATGAGATTGATCTTATATGTACATTAGCTGTAGAATCGAATTATGCATTGATAAGGTTAATTTCCAATATCCGAATTCATATCCAGTGTACTAATTTTAGCAGCATCGCAATGTCAATCGGTGAACTGTATCTTCGTGAATAGTTAATCCACATCGTATTGATATACCAATAATTAATACGATCCGCCATTTATTGTAAATAATATATTCGCAATAATAAAAATAAACGTTAGAATAATCAAACTATCAATTTTCAAGGCAAATATGTATAAAAATTGATGAAAAGAAAAATTCGCGTATTGAAAAATGTTTCAGGAATTTTTGTTGAAAAGAATAATATGGAAATCGTGTGGCTAGAGCATTTTGCATGCAAAAATAAAACTCGACGTAAACGTCACACAGAGAGAGAGGGTGAGAGAGAGTCGCGCGTTTGCTTGAGCGAAGAAACGTGACCGAAGAGAGGAACTTTTATCTGACACACGTTGCTCTCGATACGTCACAGGGGGCTCTTTGGTGATGTGAACACCCTCGAGGTGCAATTTTTATCTTTTACCGAGCTCTTTGGAGTAGAGATATGGTTTAAAAAAAATTGAGCATAAAATTTTGTTACAAGCTTGCAATTTTTTCGCACCTCCTCAGCACTGCAGAGGGCGCCTGCAGTTTTTTTTTTATATGTCAGCTGTCGAAATGTGCGCTTTTGCGAAATCAAAAATGAAGTTTGAACAACGTTCTGTGCCCTCAAATAAATATGTACATTCTTGGTTATATATATAAATATTAGAGAGAGAATCGAACAATCGATCAGAGAGAGAGAGACAGAGAAGCTACAGGACGCTACCGTACAGAGGTCGCCACTACTCCTCGCAGATATACCCACGCGAACCGCATGCATCACCACTAGCGCCACCATATCTCGCTTCCTCTTCTGGTCTATCGCAACCCTCCCAATGCTCTCTCGTCGTTGGTGACGCTCAATCTCTCTCGTGCAATATGTACTTTTCTTTCAAGTGGACAACCATGGACAATTTGGCGTGAGGGCTTTTCGAGAGTATACATGCCGCAATGTGGTCTCCGTTGAACGAAAACGAACGAGATGACGGATGAGATGGAAATGAAAGGTCGAGCACCATTTCGTTTTGAATCGATTCCCGATGAATTTTCGTTGAAAATTGTACAATCTTCAATTGGAAAAAGAAAAATGAAGAATTGTTGGGCGAGGAGATTTTTAAATCAACGTATATCCATATAAATCGACGTGATAAAGCATCGGGGACGGCACGGGGAACTATTTGATTTGAGTTTATACTTTCAGTGGAACAGAATTTATTCCAATTGGATAATGTTTGTTCCAATTTAACTGCAGAATTTATTGTACTGGGATATTCGCTGATTTTCGTTGATGTGAAATAAAATTGGTTCGCCTGAGATTTTAATGAAACTAACGCATTTTTTTCATAAGGAATATTTAAGTATTCTTTACGTATTTTAACGAAAACGAAACTTCAAGTTATATTCGATGAGAATTTAATTACATCGCAAGAAGATTACGATCTGGAAAAAATCAAGGATATCAACAAAAATGCAATTCAACAAATAAATATTATAAAAAAGTTTTTGGAGCAATTAAAATTTTATTTATTACGACTTTTTTTTCGAACTACGATATTTTGAAGATTTTTTTTTCTCTATTTTGAAACTTTCTGGCCTGCAGAATCTGCATACTTATGAATCAGGTTAATCAATGAGCGTCAAACTTATTAGCGAGCGTAATAATTGTGAAGTCTCTCTTCGAAAAAATATTAAAAATTCGCTATAAAATAATTTTTATTAAATCTTGCTCTGTATCATTTTCATCAGAGAATGCACAACCATCGAGAAATCCACGACCGACAACTGCAACTGTATCTTTCTCTTTCCCCGTTCAGCCGTAGATCAGCGGACACAGTCAGTACCAAGTCACGAGATTTACTTCGTGTGTCGCAACATTTGCGCCGGGTGGCGTGTACTTTTAGCTTGGATCATCGCACAAGAAATTGAACGATCAAATGAATTTACCTGTACGTGAAGTTTGATCGTGATGTAATTATAGACTCAGTTCGAGATGATTACAATATAGTGCTACTTTTGTCCACTAGATGTCGACACACATTCAGAGCTTATAAAAAAAAATATTTTCGGTCAGATGGAACAATATGACCCAAGTGTCACCCTATTATTATGTATACATTATGTATTTTCTTCAATAAAAAAAAAATTATTTACAACTTTCCAATTTTGGTTGTGGCTTATAAATTTTTACATCTACCACTGTTTTTCTTTTGTGAATTTTTCAGCATTTTTAATTACGTGCTCATTCCACTACACATTATTGAAGTCTGATGCTTTAGATCAATTTGAAAAAAAAAAACTAACCCTTTTTTATACAATAAAAATTATCGTCTATTATTGATTGATAATTATTACAAACCATGCTAAATCCTTTGATAAACATTTTCATTACCTGACAATTGTTTCAATACACAGAATTCGATTCAGATAAAGAAATATAAGAAAAAGTTTTTTTTTCTGAGACGAAAAAAACGCAAAGAATTTTTGTTTACAGTTAAAAAAAAAAATATGAATTCGTATGTCTCAGTAAACTATGTAAAGTTAAGACATGTGTACTCGTTTACGAGCGACGTGTGTCGCGTTCAATAGGATAATGCGTCCAAGCTGGTAAAATCACGAGTATTTATAGTACCCATCTAAGAAGATCGTAATATACATATATACATGTATACGTATTTATGTATGTGTATCACGAGAACGCAAAGTAATACGGATGAGAGAGGTGTCGTAACCGAAATGAACAAGACTCTAGAAGACGGCATCAGTTTTTCTCCCCCTCTATATAAATATATATATATATATATATATATATATATATATATATATATATATATATATATATGTTTGTGTGTGTACCATGCGATCGCGAGACATCGATGTGGCACCGTTAAATTAGATCACATGAAGAGCTGCATTGCATAAGTACATATCCCATCAAGGAGAGAAAAAAGAAGAAGAAGAATAGTATCTTCTATGGTATGGCCTTCTCGGTGTTTTTACTCTTTCTCTATATATATGATATATGTGGGTTTTAAATAACGGGAGCATATAATATATGTCAGCCCCTTCGCCATATAAACAGATCGAGCCAGCGAAGAAACGATTTTTCGTCTGTCGAACATATTACAGTAATAATAATGATGATCAATGATTAATGGTTAACACGTCGTCACCGAGGGAGAGAGAGAAAAAAATTACGAAATATGCTTAGCACAAATATTATAATAACAATGAACAACAAAAAAGTACACATTCAAAAGTAGCTAGTATATATTATGCTATGTATATTTGTGTATATATGTGAAGTACACATAGTACCGGAAGCCGTTGAAAAAAGACTGGATGAGAAAGACCTCGTCGTTGAGTCTTACAGGGATTTGCTATTATAATAAAATATCACGAGAGAAGATGCTACATGTGTACATTCTCACAAGATATTGCCAATTGTTTGTCGGTGAATCAAACGAAAGAGCTTTGGGGGACAACAAAATTCATATATATATATATATGATGGTATACATGTGTACGTATGTGTGAAAAATATTTTTATGAATGTTACAATCGTTACGATTGATACGACCAAAAGTTTATGCCCTATATATCGATATGTAACGATGCAGCAGACACACACACACACATATATATATATACATATATAATATGGAAACGTATTTTATCAGATTCACTCTCTTTGTATATTGACGTTATATTCTCGCATCATGTTGGTACATTTTTTTTTTTTCGTATTTCATCGCTTGTGTGTCCATAGAAAGTCGAGTTTCAATAAAGTTTCCGTGACGCAATAACGACCAAGTGAGCCTATCCACGTGTATCCTATATCCCCTGTATCTCTACGTGAGCATTGCAGAGGGAAGGTAAAGGATCCCACATCGTTGCGGACGCGATTTATCGCGGATGCAGCCACAGTCTGGATTGCACAAAGTATTTTCTTTTGAGAGCAATGAGAGGTGTCGATTAATTTTTTCTTTTTCTCCATTACGTTTTTTCAAGACCTTCCTATTTTATTTACATTTTGTCTTCACTAAAAAAATTGAAAAATAATTTTTCCGGACGTTGAAATTTGTATATTTCTTTTTGTTTGTTCTTGATTTTTTGTCTTATCCAACCACCCTCATTCGGTTTCAATATTCCTCGAGGGTGATGCGATTCTCCACAAGCCGTTTCTTTATTGTCGAGAGGCCCAGATGGGCTCGTTTTCACTCTTGAAACGAAAAATGAGATGAAAGAAAAAACAAATCACTCCGTAAATGAGAAAAAGCGAAATAGAAGCAGCCTGTCTTTCTATGGGTTATTTCGTTTTGCGCTTATAACGGGAAGATAGACAGGCGATTGGCTTAAGAGTTTGCTACGTTGCGGGTACTCTCTTCTCTCTTTATCCAGCGTCCAGCTAATTTGCATCTTAAACACACGAATATCGTTGTTGCACGATGCACAAACTCGTTTTCATTCGTACTATATATATTATAGCTGTCAAAAGAACTATATGCAAGTCTGACACGATGAGGTAATATCACATTACAGAGAGGTGATGGCTTTTTCATTCAATTTATACAAAGAAAAACGAAAATAATGGCCCGAAATATTCTGTGACATCGAGAACGGAGAACACAATTTTCCACTTCCATTTTGCTCGATCGCTTTTCCGCAATAAGCCGCCAGTTCCATTAAATCTCAATCTCATAAAATATACAGACAATTTCATCTGAAAATCAGAGAGGAAGTCGTATGCGATGTTCTGTACATGATAAATTATTTCAAAAAGAACAATTCCTGCGCAGACTGTCAATTTATCCCGGAAATACGATCAATTCTACGATCTGAAACGTATTCACGTTTTGTGAATTATATCGAATTGCACGAAACATATACATAATGGTCTTGTTTGGAAAATAGAGGGGAAGAGGAGGGCGAAAAATAAAACAACATGACGTGAGAGAGATAGATTGAAGTTCTCGATCAAACGTCAATTTCGATCGCGATCACGTTTCCAAACCGTCTCGACGACGAAACGGCGTTCTCTCACGCATGCCCAATCTCCTTTCGTGAACAAGTTTGAGGGGACCAACACACAAACAAGCAAGTTTATTGTAGATTTTATATATATATATATATATATATATATATATATATATATATATATATATATGTATGTATATATGTATATCGTGTGTACTACAAACGAAGAATCTTCGTTTGTGCTCTGTGAAGTATCTTTAACCGAACACAAATGAGTCAAAGGAAACGGGAGCCTGTACGTGTATTGCGAAAGTGATTCGCAATGCCGCATCTCTGCTCGTGATATAGTTGGTGAACGATGTGTAGAGAGAGAGAGAGAGAGAGAGAGAGAGAGAGAAATACTCTCGATTCCTCAGTAATGTTGCACTCGATCTCCGGCTCACTGGAGTTTACGGTAGTCGAGTATATGCTAGTCGTTGATGTATATGTATGTGTGCCTGATAACTATACATATGTGATGGATCATCCTTTTCGTAGCGATGCTCTTCTGGTATCGGGACTGGAGCCTTCTCGTCATGAAACACGAGCGTGTTACAGTCTAGCACAAGTTTTCCCATATATATATACACAACACAATTCGTGTTAATAGACGGGCTATGTTATGACGAGATTGTGCCAAGAGAAGGATCGAGAATGAGAATACAGGATATGGGGAGAAGCGTGGATTGAAAGGAGCACGAATCGCTGTTTGCCTCTTATGCCGGATGGTAAAACGGAGCAGTTGCATATTTGAACACATGTAAACGAAGACACAGATACGTAAGTTGCTAACCCTCCCCTGATGTACGAAAATAGACGATTGCCTTGCCAAGAGAGAGAGAAAGAAAGAGAAAGAGAGAGAGAGAGAGAGAGAGAGAGTCTCGTTATCTCGAGGACTAGGATCCTCTTCTCGCAACACTTGGCAGTAGCATTGGTATATTCTCCATAAATGTGTATGTATTTCATACGTATGAAGATGCCTAGAAGAGGAGCAACTCCCACCAATTCAACTTGCTCGTCGTCGTCGTCGTCGTAGTCACCGTCGTCGTCCTCCTCGTCACCGATACCAGGATTCACCACTGTGACACACGCTCACAATCATTATTCACGGATAAATCTTTCCCCCCTTATGCACTAAATCCATGATTTAGAATCTTCAGTCTGACGCGGTGGCTCCTGTGTCTGTCTCTGCCCGTCTCATCGCAGCATCGGGATACACACTGATATATGTGTGTGTGTGTGTGTGTGTGCGTGTGGTTGTATGCCTATTTGTTTGTGTGCGTGTGTGGGTGAACCTAGTCTCGAATATATATAAAGCGGATTAGAGGTATCCAGGTTTGTCATTCGTGGCAAACCACTCCAACAGCGAGTTGCCGGGTGAAGAGACACGAAAATTAAACGGAACGAATTTCAGTTTAAAGCTTGTCCCTGTAGCGAGAAAACATAAAGGATTTTTTGCATTTGTCTAATTAAAAAAAAAAATATATATATATATATAGACATTTACGCGAAGCCAATTATAATGTTCAAAGTGAGTTTCGAACTATCAAAATTCTTATAAAAGTTTATATGACGATTTTGGAATTGATCGTACGAGAAGAATCATTGAAAAATGTCTGTTTCCCAGTTGCTGCTAGGAGCCACGGTGCTCGTTGCGGTTCTCGCGAGACCCGAGCCACCGGTCAACTCTTATCTTCCGCCGGGTAGGGGCGGACAAGGCGGCGGCGGCGGAGGTGGAGGTGGTGGTGGTGGTGGTGGAAACAACGGAGGACCATCGAGTCAGTATGGACCGCCGGGTTTTGGTGGCGGATCACCAATAGGGGGTGGTCGTGGAAACGGCAATGGAGGTGGTTCAGGACCTAGGGGTGGTGGCGGAAATGGGGCTGGAAGACCGTCGGAGAGTTATGGACCACCAGGCAGGGGTAATTCTGGTGGTGGTGGCGGAGGTGGCAGCGGTGGCGGCAATGGAGGTGGAAGACCGTCGGACAGTTACGGACCACCGGGCAGGGGTAATTCTGGTGGTGGCGGAGGTGGTGGCGGTGGCGGCAATGGAGCTGGAAGACCGTCGGACAGTTACGGACCACCGGGCAGGGGTAATTCTGGTGGTAGCGGAGGTGGTGGCGGTGGTGGCAACGGAGCTGGAAGACCGTCGGACAGTTACGGACCACCGGGTGGGGGCAATTCTGGTGGTGGTGGTGGACAGGGTGGCTTTGGAAACAATGGAGGAGCAGGTGGACGTCCATCCGATTCGTACGGAGCTCCCGGTGGCTTCGGTAATGGTAATGGCGGATCGGGCAATAGTTTCGGCAACGGCGGAACCGGTGGTGGTGCACAGAGGCCCTCGAATTCGTATGGACCTCCTGGGGGAGGATCTGGAAACGGTTTTGGTGCACAAGGAGGTAACGGAGGTGGAACGCCGTCGAACAGTTACGGAGCACCGAGCAATAGAAATGGTGCGCAAGGAGGACAAGGACAGGGACAGAGTAACGGTGGCGGAAGGCCTTCAAGCAGTTACGGGGCACCCGCTGGAAACGGATTAGGTGGAGGGAATAGACCCGGATTCGGGGGTGGAAATAATGGCGGAAATAACAGAGGACGGCCGGGCAACGGAGGGGACGCGTCGGGTAACGGGGCTGGTGGTTTTGGTGGAAATGGACCATCCACATTCGGAGGTGGAGGTCCGCCATCGAGCAGCTACGGACCACCCGCAGCTGGAGCTCCTGGGAATAATGGACAAGGAGGTGGTGCAGGTTATCCATCAGGAGGACCCGGAAATAACGGCGGTGGCAATGGAGCTGAGGGTTACGGGAGCGGAGGACCTGGTCAGGGTGAAGAGAGCAATGTGAGTGAGCACTTTTTTTTTGCAAATCTGCACCACGTTATTGCTAACACAGCGTTATTTTAATCAGCAATAGACATCTTTAAATGCTTCGAAAAAAAACAAAACTTGACAACATTTTTTTCAATCAGGAACCAGCCAAGTATGAGTTCAACTACGAGGTCAAAGATGCTGAAACAGGAACAGAGTTTGGTCAGACAGAGAGTCGCGATGGTGATCGTGCCCAAGGCATGTTCAACGTTCTTTTGCCAGACGGAAGGAAACAAATTGTCGAATACGAGGCTGATCAGGACGGTTTCAAGCCACAAATAAGATACGAGGGTGAGGCGAATAACGCCGGTGGCGGCGGCGGTTACAGTTCAGGTGGACCTAGCGATGGAGCTGGTTATCCGTCCGGTGGACCCGAATCTTCGGGGAACAAACAAGGCAACGGATTTAATAATGGTGGTGGTGCGGGTTATCCGTCTGGTGGACCCGGAGGTTCTGGATTTGGCGGTGGTAATGGAGGATTCGGAAATTCTGGCAATGGAGGCTACCCGTCCGGCGGCAGTGGAAGTAATGGCGGTGGTAATGGTGGCTATTCCTCAGGCGGACCATCCGGCGGAGGTGCCGAGAGCTTTAGAGGTTCGGGCAGTTCATCTGGAAATGGTCAGTAATAAAAAATAAGCTCCAAGGGTCGCTTAAAATATTAAATCTTTCCCGTCGGCGCTGCGAACAAATTTTCACAATGACGTACGAATGAATTTTCTGATATATTCAATGGTTCATGATCGCCAATCTATCCACGAAGTTGAAATATAAGTTTGGCCCGACGATTGTGTAACGAGTAACTAAAACTTTGAGGGAATTCCGTGCCTTGTAGTTTGGACGGGGAGAGTGAAAGAAAGAAAGAAAGAGAGAGAGCGAGAGAGAGTGAGTGAGTGAGTTATAGAGGGTTTGCATAACAAATGTATATCGAGGTAAATTAAATCACCACGTGAGTCGGGAGGGCCTGCTGCTGTTCACCGCCTTATATATATGTAATGTTTGTGTCTATGCATCGCTATGGTGGGCCGTGTCAGAGGGTGAGAATGGTGCAGAAACGAGAGCGAAACGATAAATAACCGACGACAACGTTACAGGAGCTGGCTACCCATCAGGACGACCTGGCGGTGGTTTCGGCGATGCTGCTGGCAATGGTGGAAGTGGCCAAGGTGGTGGTAACGGCGGATATTCGTCTGGGGGACCGAGCGCTGGGGGCTCTGGGGGCTATCCGTCTGGCAGCGGTGGTGACGCCGAGGCCAACGGTGGATATCAATACTGATGTGAATTAATAATGGTAGCGAAAAAAATAACAGACGAAACTAAATATGTCAACGGTGTAAATTACACAATGTTGACATTTTTTTAAGACGTTTTTTTAGCCCAGTAAGTCTTCCATTTGGGTCTCATTTCCGTACTTCACTGTATTCCATTCATCTTTATATATGGTCAAACGATGTTGTTGCAAAGTATTTAGTAACCAGAAAACACGAGATCGTTCATTATTCAACTCTCGTGGAACTCGTATACGTATATTTATAGATATATATTTTTCTAAACTACTTACGTATGTATATATATATATATATATAGGTATATATATATATATATATATATATATATATATATATTACTTATATACATTGTATTGTGTATATATAATATTCATAAATTATAGTGACGTTGCTTTTACACGTCATATAGGACGAGACGAAACACGCGTACGTATATTCTGGCATTGTCCATCATGATTATCGAATAAATAATTTAGGGTTTAATCGTACGAATACGTATTAAAAACTGTATGAAAAATCACCGAATGCAATTTCATTTTTAATTCCATCCTCGCAAACTTCCTCTCTGTACTTCATATAAAAAAAATAATAAAAAAACTATAATCCTTATTCCTCTTATTCTTCAAAAGATTTCATCGTCGAAATTGCGAAATACAACGAGATTGTTGGCGATGAATATTGCCCGAATCAGGAACTCACTGAGAAGAATACTGAAACGAGAGTATTATAGACGTTGAGACGAAAAAAAAAAAAAAAAAAAAAAAAAAATGATTAAAAGATGAAAAAAAAAAAAATCGTGAAAGAGGGCGTTACTCTCGTAGTCGTCAGACGACCCGACACTCCGAACAGTTTCTGTCATCTCGCAAAGTATTGCGGCTGGATTATGAGATATATAATAATGGTTGTACATTTGCGTTATATCAACATCATGATTCAACCAAATGACTATGTTTCAATCTTCATTACAATTGCGAGCCCTCTTCTTCTTACTCTTTCTATCTTCCTTGATGCTTTTCAGCGAGGGGGGAGACGAAGCCGGAAAACCGAAATAACGAATTCTCGCGGTATAAAGGCGACGTACACTTTGCACTTCTTGGCTCTATCTCGTAGTGTACTTCTCGAAACACACACCCACACACGCGTGCCCACACACTCACTCCATCTCTTTCGTAATTTTTTTTTCTCCCCCAATAAAACACTGTGAAAAAAAAAACCTCGTCATGTTTGTTAAGGTGGGTACGGTAAATTGTCCGTATTTTTAAACGAGAAATAACATTTTTTTCAGTTTCGATCATCCAATAAATGATAAATATTTGAAACGTCGGAAAATTCATTGTGAAATACAACTGAATGAATAAATAAATTTAAAAAAAAAAATTGAGATATAAAAAGTAAAATGAAAATTTTAATATCGCTCGAATAAATTTAAATAAATCAGCTTGGAATTGTAAATTGGTGTATAACAAATATAACTGTGTACGTGATTAAGTGAAATGTGTTTTAGAGCGTAGAAAAATTTCGTCCACTTTGAGGAAAAACTTTGTGCTTTATTCCTGTGGTAAAGAGTGAAAAAGCGAAAGAGCGGATAGTAGATATACGAGTAAAGTATAGTCGACAATGGCAAGCACCGGGAGCTACTGCTCAAACAATAATTTGCAACTACTTGGCTTAAGGAACGGGTCATCTGCATACCCAAGTATGCAAGCCCGTGCCCTTTTTCACCCTTTATCACCTCAGCAACCCTTCATCCCTGTTTCAATGCTACTGGCCTATATATATATATATATATATATATATATATATATATATCCGAGCAACTCTTCCAGCCAACCTCACTGGCTTTCCAAGCTTCTACTGCCACTTGGTGTTACTCTCGATGCACGATCCCTCCAGGCTATTTAAATGTCTAACGCGCCACACTCGGGTTTTCACGTACTCAGAGATTCTGCAGCAAACTTTACGTATTCATGTGTATGTACATGTATCGACAGGTTAAATTCAAAAGGGCGTATTCAACATAATTTAACATGGAAAACTATATTGAATCCCTTTTTGACGCTCAACAGTCGCGATCTATACATATGCAGACTCTCGTTGCATAATGAAATGCTTTGGTTCGTTGCGAAAATGCACAAGCAGCAATATATTCAAAATTTATAAATCGCTCGAGCAGAGAGGCTCAATTATATTCGATGAATCCTCGCGCAGTGTGTGTGTGTGTGTGTGTGAATGATGAAAATTTTTAAAAATTAAATAGTACAAATAAATAATTTATCGCGGTAAAAACGTTGATCGTTGGTAAAGGACGAGATTAAATTGCAATTTGCTGCACTAATTATCAAACATATGCGATTTTCCAGCGCCCAAGGCATCGACAAGCATTCTATCAAATTCAATAGTGCGTGCGTGTATTTTTATATTTAATTCCATGTGTCGGGCAGGGGGGAGGGAGAGAGGGAGGAATATATACATTTTCGCGAATACGAATTTCATTAATTTTTGTCGTTTAATCGTAGGCTTTGGCGCTCCTGGCGACGATGCTCGTGACGATTCGGAGCGAACCACAGGGACCTGCCTATTTGCCACCCAGCGGTGGTAGACCTGCCGGAGGAGGTGGAGGTGGACATCCCGACGATTGGGCTGGGGTAAGAAAAAAAAAATTCAATCACAAAAAAAAAAAATTTCTTTACAATTTTGTTTTTTAATTGTGAAGGGAGTTTGTTAAATTTTAACGAATGTTTTCATATTAAATATTTGAAATTTTAGTCCAGGTATAAATACTTATTGATTGGACTAAATAAAGCAAAATATTATGAAGAATTAATCATGGAAGACTATAGTGAATTTTGCCTTGATTATTATAAAATAACTTCATTGTGATATCATAGATAGATATATATATATATATATATATATATATATATATATATATATATATCATTGTATTACTTATGAAACGTCCACTGATTCGCGTAAGTTAAAATTTTCGATAAAATCTCCGCCGCCTCGCCCACGAGATGGCAAATTATACTACACCTTGGCATCCACGCAGACAAACTTTTTTGTCATTAGAGGTATCGAAATTTGTATAAATTTCGAGTTAGTGAAAAATATAATGGAATTTTTGTGCAATTTCTCTTACTCCTTCAGAACGTTCAAATTTCACTATAACCGGCCCAAAACAAAATTGATTTAATTATTTCTCGATAAAAATAAATAAAAATGATAAATATGTATATGTCTAAATATATTTTACGATGTGAAGTTTTTAATTTAAAAAAAAAAAAAAATCTTCCTCTTAGGATCCTGCGAACTACGAATTTTCGTACGAAGTGCAGGACGCAGCTGTTGGCCTGGATTTTGGCCATCGAGAAATGCGCAAGGACGAGGAAGCCAAAGGCACTTATCACGTTTTATTGCCTGACGGCAGAACTCAGATAGTCGATTATATTGCTGACGCGGGTGGTTATCGTCCAGTAATACGATACGAGGGTACAGCGACGTATCCAGCCGCCTCGGCTGGCGGGGGCGATGAGGGTTACAAATATTAATAATTTTTAACATTTTTAAAAAATTGATATTTTAAGGGTATACATATGTATTTATAGATATGTGATATCAATTTGTGGCAAATATAGACGATCCACTTGAAACCATGACGAGCTTGAATTTTTCTCCCTTTTTTTCTTACGTGTGATCCCATCACATCTAATTATAATAATAGTTACAGACGCAGCCACCATTAGAAAATTTCTTCATTACTTCGAATTTTTTCGATGAAGAATTTTTTTATCACCAACATATGTGATTTATATGTCCCGTTTGTAAAAATTTTTTGTTTCGCATAAAATAATTTATCAACTGATACTTCATCGCTTGTTACTCGAGCTCGAAAAATCGTCCACCTACCTAATTGTATGAAAACAACTGAAAATCGTTCGTAGAATATTAAAATTTTTATTTCCCGACAAAATTCCGTAGACATTAAAAAAATAATGATAATTATTTTAAAAATAAGAAAAATAAATAAATAAAAAAAGATCGAAAATTTGCCTTTTACTGACAGCCAGTAAATTCGATCCGATCGTCGCACTTTACAGAGACCGTCGCAGAGTTTACACGATGAATTTGCTCGTTCTGCCGCGAGAGTTCGACACTTTGCTCCTTTCACCGCTTGATATAAGACCGTCGTTTGCGAGATATCTTTCAGCAATGGGATCAGCGTTGAAAAACGACAGTATTTTTTTACTTCCTTTTTCATCGAAAAAAAAAAATCAGAATCATTTTATATATATAAAAAGAATACTAGACAATTTTGATTTCAATTTTTCCATTATTATTTTTTTTTTAAATAAAGTTTCGAACCTTTTTTTATATGATTAAGTCAATTTTGGAATTATTATTATTTTCAAATTACTATCACTAATTCGGGATTATATTGATTCATCATTTTATCAGACTATATTATATAATATTCATTAAAATTATGACATTTTATCAAAATTTGAAATTATGCTGAACAAATGTGATTGGATATCGTTGTTTGTCAAATGTCATATACGAATGGGGAGAGAGTTGAAAGGTGAACCAAAACAAAGACCCATATTGAATAACATTGAAAAAATTAAAAATGGATGGTTCATTCTTGAAAAATCGTAACACGATGAAATGTTTGGTTAAATATTGTTTGCCGAGCAGTTTCGCAAATTCAATGGAAAATCGCGAGTTTAAAGCCTATTGTAACGTACGTTTGTCGGATGAAAATAATTGAAAAGCCATTCACAAAAGTCGGTTTGGTGGTCACTACGGTTATATATATATGTATATACGAGTGACTGGCGAACGCGGTTTGATCGGAACTGAATCGCACATATTACTGTATTTATATAAATCTCATGTATATACATCGACTGAGCTGACAATGATACTTTGGAAAATCTATCAGATTGAATTATCAATGATTTTCTGTATTAATTACGTGAAGTGAGACCAAAAAAGCTATATACACACGTGAATTTTCCAACGTATTTTTTAATAGCGAAGCAATGATCGGGACTATCCTACACCTTGGTGTATTTCTCCCTCAACGAATTGCAATGATAAATCGATAAGCAAATTAGCGTAAGAATTAACTGCTCGGCTTATACGAGAAATAGGGGAAACTCGAGTGACTGAAGTTTTCATTGTGAGGGGATAGAAAGAATTTCATTATCGTGGTAAATCCATTTAATCTCATCTCTGATTTTACCCGTTCCTTATTCAAATTTAAAAATAATCACTCTACTTGTCTCAGTCAACATTAACAAGCGTTCACACACACACATATATATCTATATATATATATATTGAGGGCTGTACGAGAACGTCAGTAAATATTGAGTACTCGTTTATTTACGATAAACAGTAAAACAAATTCAGGATTAAAATACTACCCGGTCGTCTGAAAGTTCACACTCACGAGAGTTTAAAAAAAAAAGGTCACCTACTTTTGAGCAGCTAGACAGTGATTTTTCATAGCATATTTGAACAAATTTCTCTAAGCGAAAATAAGATATATTATTTCAATGAGGAACATCATTATGTCATTCATCTCTTTATTTTTGTCTGCGTTATTTTACTTGACATTGCATAATGAGTTTAATGGGATAAATACACTTATCTGAGATCTCAAATATAGCGATGATAATAATTTATTTTTCGTACTTTTGACTCTGCTAATTTTCTCCTGAGATCATTCAATATTTAAGAATAACGATCCATTTAACTTAGAGTCTTTTTATTCACGAATAATTTACGTTGAAAATCCTATAACTTCTCCATCTCGCCCGATCGCACTCTATTTTGATATTATTAAAATTTTTTGAGGCACTAAATTTTGTAATGTCCGTAAAACTAGATTGACAAAAGGGTACTGAACATTTTTTACAATTACAAAATTTCTTGTACTAAATATCACGAATTAATTAATTAAATTAAATAACCCAGAAGTTTCCAGAAGAGAAAAAAAAGTCCTGGAAAATGCCCTCGAGCTTAAATATTTACGTTATAAATACTAAAATATCATATATAGACGTATATGAAAATCGATTACGAGTTAACGAGATTTACTTGATTACGTGAGTAATATCGTGGTCATGAACACAGCGTTATCGAGCTGCCCTCTGCTGGTAAACTGCAATATTGCTGACTGACATGTCCCTTATAGCCTCAACCATTTAGACACATACATATAAATGAGGTTCGTGATTAATTAAAAATTCATTAGCCGTCTCTCCCAAGGCCGAAAGCTCATGTCACGCATTATTGTCACGAAGTTTAATTTATTAATTCATTGCATTTCCATTGATAATGCACCGTGACAACGTGTTGCATTCACGAGCAGGAATCATTTTGTTCCAGTCTGCATATTAGCCCCAACCCTCGTCAACGAATATAAGCTGATTTTTTAACGAAAAAAAAAAACAATACCGTGCAAGTTTCATACATATTCACCGATCATTGAATGCAATAATAATTTGTGAATAATTTGCAAAATCAATCGAGCATTGACAATGGGTATCGTTGATGCGAAAAATATATTCGAGGAGAGCGGTGGAATGTTTTTCATTACCGGACTCATCGGTGAGTCGAATTTCATCAATTCAATTCTCGTATTAATTAATTTCGTTATTATACTTTCGTTCGATTATACCCCGAAGCCATTATTATTTATTTTTTTTATTTTTTTTATCATTATTATTATTATTGCTATTGTTGTTGTTGGTCTTGTTAAAATTGTTGTTGTTTTTTTTTATAATTCAGGACTTCGACCGCTACGAATTTTAACAAAAATGCTTCCGGGCTACATCTACTTGGCTATTCTTCTCTTCGTCTACTACGCTCTCTATTTCCTCACAATAAGCAACACCCTCGAGTTATACGAATCCCTGAAAAATTATTCAACAGCAGGGGAAACTCGTACATGGCAAACATATCTCAATCCTTTTCTCGTACCAATCATGATTATCCCGAGCGTCCTGGAAAGCTTAAAAATTCGTCAGATATACGTCGAACTAAATTTCATTGATGAGAAATTAAAATTATTGAACGTACATTTTAATTACGCGACATTTGCGAGAATCGAATTTGCCCAAATATGCGAAATAATCGTCCTTACGATAATGTTCAATCTACTCGAGTATTATCCACAAATGAGTCCTGGGACAACGAGATTTTTCGATCTAGCCTGGATCGTAAATTCTTTTCCTCAATTCGTCAATAGCATCGCCTTGGTAAGTTTCGTGACCGTTGTCACGAAGATTCGACGACGCTTCGAGGCGATCAATGAATTTACTCTAAATCTGACGATCTTCGAGAAAAAAGTCATCAGTACTCTCGAAACTGATATGAATAATGGTAAGTTTATCGATAATTAATATTTATTCTTATTACAAATTATCAATAAAATATAAAAAATGTTCTGAATAAATTAATTGATAGAAATATTTTTTAAATAGTTCAAAATCTATTAATTGACTAATTTATTCATTAATTAATTATCGACAAACGGTTGGAAAAAAAAAAATTACACTAATTTTTTTTTCTCACAGTTCTCAGACTGAGATTTTTAAATGGAATTCACGAGAAGCTCATCAACGCCACGAATAAACTCATCGAGGCTCATGGGCTGACTCTCTTGACAAGTTTTATCGTTTATTTTCTCGTTTGTTGCGCTCATTTGCGGACAATTTCCTTAGTTTTCGGTAATGTCAATGGTCTGGTTGATTTGATGGTCGAAATCCTTTGGGTGATTTTCTATCTTGGCAAGTACTTTTACGTGACCGAGGCATGTCACAGGGTGACTTTACAGGTAAATGATACGATGATGATTTATCGTAACTCATTATATTCATTTATCGTGGAAACATTTTTTTTTTTTATTACGCAATCAACCAATTAATTTATAATTATAAATTTTTTAAGTCACGTAAAAAAAAAAAAAAAATTAACAAAAAAAATGAATACGTAAAAAATTACGCTACATTTTTATCCCTATACAACAAGAACTTAGAGTATTTCTTAACTCAATCTATAGAAAAAATAATAATAAAAAACCAAATTTCACGGTCTTTAAAAATTTTATTTTGGCTGCAAAACTGCGGTTCGTGCGTCTCGCGAAGGATCATCAATCTAGATCGCCATGAAATAACGACTTTGGTTTGATCGATGTTTTTTTCTCAGTTTTTTTTTTTTTTTTTCGAGTCTATTCGCTCGTAAAATGCGTCGGTGGTGATTGAAGATCTTTCCGAGACGGAAATTCTCGTATTGCAAAATACTTTATGCGCATCGCCGCTCACGGATGTCTAGCGGAGAGAAAGGGAGAGGGAGAGAGAATTGAGAGTACTTTACTCTTCCCCTTTTTGTTGCACCGATCATATTCTCGCAACTCATATACAGCGAGACACGTGGTCAACACAGGGGAGGACTCTCTCTCTCTCTCTCACTCTCTCTCTCACCCTCTCTCTCTCTCTCTCTCTCTCACCCTCTCTCTCTCTCTCTCTCTCTCTCTCCCTCTCTCTCTCTCTCTCTCTCTCTCTCTCTCTCTCTCTCTCTCTCTCTCTCTCTCTCTCTCTCTCTCTCTCTCTCTCTCTCTCTCTCTCTCTCTCTCTCTCTCTCTCTCTCTCCCCCTCTCTCCCCCTCTCTCTCTCTCTCTCTCTCTCCCCCTCTCTCTCTCTCTCTCTCTCTCTCTCTCTCTCTCTCTCTCTCTCTCTCTCTCTCTCTCTCTCTCTCTCTCTCTCTCTCTCTCTCTCTCTCTCTCTCTCTCTCTCTCTCTCTCTCTCTCTCTCTCTCTCTCTCTCTCCCTCTCTCTCTCTCTCTCTCTCGTTCTTTCGCTCTCGTTATCTTCGTTGTTTCGAAAGACAAAAAGTGTGAAAGAAAACGGACAAGAGGTGGATAGAGCGTATAGTCTGTTTCACACGTCAATGATTACGTTCGATCGAAGGTAACTCGTTCCATCAATTTCGAGATGTCTTAACAATTATCGCTCACATCGCAAGGCCAGGTCCATTATTATCGCGAGTTAAAAAGGTCAGAAGGGCGCAAACACGTGATTTTGCAATATTCAAGGCCCCTTTTAACAATATATCGTACGTATTTCAAACAAATTAACGTATCATCATTCAAATCTCAAAAATAATCCATTTATGGTCAGTAAAATGATATTTATATATGTACGTGTGCACATATATATATGATGATATATATATATATATATATATATATATATATGCATGTATAGATATATGTATGTATGTATTTATATATATGTATGTATATATATATATATATATGTGTATATAAATAAATGAACTGTACACATAATAGTAGTTTTTGACCCTCTGTACATCTTATATGATTTCCGACTCTTTCCATGCAGAGTCTGGCGCATAGTTTCACGTTCACGTAATCATCAATGACTCGCCGAACAGATCCATTCACGATGACTGTACGACGGGCTTCTCAGTTCTTTTTTTTTGCTCTCGCGATGCCGCACAAAGTCTGCTGCGGATATATACATAAGGAATTTCAGACAAAATTGACAGATTCATTAATTTTACAACTATTATTGATTTTTTTCTCCTTAGTATTATAGTGAGGAAATATGATAAAAAAAGTTGCATACCAGTTTACAGATTAAAACAAACATCAGCGCGACCGATGTCAAGTCATCGAGATCCTATCGATAATGGGCAAACTTTTTGAAAATTGATTTAAAAAAAAAATTCTGTCATTTTCTGTTTAACTAATGATTATTATGAATTTAAATAGAAAACCATTCAAAAGTATTTTGTGACAAATAATTGTTTATAAATTCTCAGCCAAAATTTTCGTTTATTTAAAAATTAATTTTACGAGGCATAACAGTTTTATTTATTATCATTAAACATAATAATAAATAAAACTCTTATGCCTCGTAAAATTAATTTTTAAATAAACGAAAATTTTGGCTGATTTTTTTATTTTATTTTGATTTTTTGCATCTATATGAGAAATTCTTATAATTTCGAAACAAGATTGACGATTACTTCATAGTGAGAGAAAAAAATTGGTGGAAATATTGTGACTGTCATGGACCCATTGATTTGGCCTGGAATGCCCCATATATAGTCCAGTTATTGCACGTGTTACCGAGGGTACAGCTCTGTTCTAAATCTTATTCATCCGCCGTTGCCTTAGAAAGCGGATGTCTAACACATGAGCACATAAATATGTTTATCGTGGTCTCTGGTGTATATACTTTGCTCTTGTTACCTTTATATAAACTTATTGGCGTGTTTTTTTATACCGAAATGTAACCCTCGTAGGCGTCATATTTTTTTTCTCATCTCCCCACGAATAGCAGCGTTCTCTTTTTTTAGACGAATCAAACTCTTGACACTGGTAAGAGAAATTCATCACGTGAGTGAAGGATAAAAATCATTGAAAATTTCAAGCTGTATACTCGATCGATTGCAAAATTTATGATTCTTCGTGCGATCACCTACATTTGTTTCTCGTTATTATTATTTAACTGGGTGAATGAGAGACTTCTATTGGCGAATTTATATACACATTTGTGGGTGGACAAAAAAAAATATCTCGCGAATCCTTCGATAGAAACTCGAAGATTCTTTTTTTTTTACCTCTCTCGAATTTGGCAAGCGCAAATTAAATATAAATTTGTTCTCTGTTCAATTTTTTTCTCATTATTGTTTATCCTACCAGGGAAATCGGAGCCAAAGTGGTGGCAAATTAAAATTTCGTTACTTAGAAAAAAAATTGTATATTTTCACGCTACTAAATTGCCAATTTTTTATTTATTTTTTATTTTGTTTGATTATGTCATTACTCAAAAAAACAGAATGAATAAATTAAGTCCAAGATTTTTTCGACAAAAGTGAATAAACTTTTTTTTTTTCAGATAATTTAGTATAATTTTTTTTTTCTCATTCACACATTTGTTAATCGAGTTTATCATGGATATTGCACAGGGAAAGCTGTCGAGTCGATTACTGTACGAGAAATGGACGGACGTTGATCATCCTCCACTCAAGCAGGAGGTTCGATCGGTCGTTAAGTCGATTCTGAGCTATGGGTGTTGATTAGCAAGGAATTTAAAAATAAATAATAATAAAAATAATTACAGATGGAAGTACAAGCGCGACGGATGGAGAGCAGAAATCTTCAATTAACAGCCTGCAATTTCTTCGTTATCGATTATCCGGCAATGAAAAAGGTAAATAAAGAAGAGACGATTATATAAATATTATTATTATCATATTATATGCAGCCACTTGAGACTGAGGATTATTAGTACGAAGTTTTTCGAACGAATGAGGGACCTTGAGTGTCTAGAGGTGATCTACTCGAATCCTTTATTCGTTCATTGAATTTTTACCACTCGAGGATAATTAATTGGTAAAAAATATTATTTTTTCATTCAAGATTATCATCGCTCTGGCTGCCTATCTTTTCTTCGTTTCTCAGCTCTCAACTCCTTGCAATAAAAAATGAGTGAAAAATGTAATTTATTGAGACAATTAATAATAATAATAATAATTTATTATTATTATTGCAATGTACTGCAGTAAAACAATACAATTGTTGCAAAGAAATTAAAAGAAACCTGGAGGAAGAAAAATATGCTTGAAAAGAAAATAAATGAGTTTAAGGAATAGTTTTTTGGACACAAATGAAAAATTAGGCACAGTATTATAGAGATGAGAAAAGATCCGGTCTGGCGCGTTACCTTGTGAAATTCTCGAGAGAATAATCTCGCAGCTAGGGAATTCCGGTCCCATATGATGAAACGTATACACATAGGAGAGGAGTAAGAAAAGAAGGAATAAGGAAGTCAGCGGATGAGCCCATACATGGATCAAGGTGAGGAAACGCGCAGGCGTTTGATGAAAACAAATATTTGCAGAAAAAATATGTCAAGTGGATCGAACATATTGAAAAATTGATCCCGTTTCACGAGTGAATGTAAAATGAGATTAAAAGTTTTATTTTAATGGTTAAATAAATGATTAGTTAATCTTTTTTTTTTTCAAATATGACAAATATTTGTCGTATAAATAATTAACACATTGCATGAAAAAATTGTCTATTAATGTACAACGAGTTTCACGATTGTTTTTCATATTGCCCATTAAATGTTTGAAATTTAGGACGGTAGGGATTAATGCCGAAAATATATATCGGTATAAAATTTTTATAATTGAATAAAAAGATCGCACGTGAATACAAAACGAGATGACACATTTTGAGTTATTAAATAAATTATTCAATTATCAGGTCATTATTTTTTTTTTTTTTTAGAAACGATATCAATTTTTCAAATTCAGGTCAATGAAGAATATCTCGCTATGATTAGCGAGTAATTACGAAAGGGAATAATTGCATTAAAAAATTGCACATGCATACAAAAATGAGATGAAACTTTTTAAATGGTTTATTAATTAATTCACTCAATTTTGTTAAATGACATATCAACTTTTCGAGATTCAGGTCAAAGGCAAAAGAAGGTTACGATAAAAATATGTCTGGCTAAAAAAAATCATCTCAAATTCGATGGTCAACACGCGATCCCACAGACAGAGAAAAAATTCAGGCATAAAGAGCGAAATTGCATACAGCGAGAGCTACTATCGTCATCATTATCGTCGTCATCGGTGCATGGGCAAAAGCTGGAGTTTCGATTCTCCTCCACAATTCAACATATAATAATACCAGAAATATATATATATATATATATATATATATATATATTGTATTTACATATATATATATTGTATTTACATATATATATTGTATATACATATATATATGCGAGCGTATAAGCGTGAAAGTTTTCGCCTTTACGTATAAACGTTGTGAGGGCGACGAGGACGAATAGCAGCATCGAACGTAATCGCATTCTCTCCGGCTTTACGAAAGGTATTAATTTATTCGGGAGTTTGGGAAGAAAATTCACGGTTGAGCTCTCGTTTTTCGTCCCTCATCCCATATATAAAACATTGAAAAAAGTATTTCTACGAGATTTTGCTCTCTGTGAGAAGCTCTCTGGTCCAAGATGCATGCAATGCACTCACCTTATCGTCTCTATAAACTCTTTTACCTCGTGCTCGTGTATATGCGTGTGACGTAACACGGAGCATCGAGATCCTCTTCGTTTTCTCTGTGAAGAATTCAAGAAGAAAGAGAAGAGGAGGAGGAGGAAGAAAAATATGTGAGAGAAAAGTGGCAAAGACGAAGAGAGTGGCGGGGAGGAAAAGAGGTGGCGGTGAGGGGGGGGGGGGGGAGGAGGGAGGAGGAGAGGAGTATAATGAGAACGCGTGCAGCGCGTTGCTTTGCCAGCACGCCCTCTTTTTTTCTCTCCAGCATCGAGAGAGAAAATCGAGAGCTCCTGGACCACAATTTCGTAGATATAATAAAAAGTAACGAGGAAGCTAAATTTGCTGATATCCAGCAGTCCTCGAGATCACGAGACTCACCTCGGAACAATTTTTTTTTTTTTTCCTTTCGCTTAATTTTGTCCTGACTCCAGGTCAAGTATACCAAAAATTGTGTGCAATGATGAGTAAATTTTCATCGGTTAATTATTGTATCATTGCCGTTTAATATGCAAACAGGTGCATTTAATATGCAACGGTCGCATATGAAGATGAGATTTTTTTTTCGGAGCATATTTTTCATCAGTGACCATGATGATGACGAAATTCAACTTTTTTTGTTATTTATTTTTTATTCTGTAGGTTATTTCGTACGTATATGTGTATCCCCAGTGGTAAAAATTGTCGTTAAGAAAAATTGGCATTTTTTCATCAAAGGTTACATAGAAATTTTTTAAACTA
Organism: Dyspetes luteomarginatus; assembly: GCA_963669185.1. Lineage (NCBI taxonomy): Eukaryota > Metazoa > Arthropoda > Insecta > Hymenoptera > Ichneumonidae > Dyspetes > Dyspetes luteomarginatus. Next base: position 11,655,140 of record OY769911.1, on the reverse strand, counting down.
GTATGTTTAGACACATTTTATTATATTATATGTTGTATAAAATGAGCAGATGATTTTTGTAAGCTCTAATTTTTTTATCACATTCCATCAAGAATTTGCCAACTGTGAAAAATTCTTGGGATGCTAATATTTCTTCATAATTTTATAATAATTCAAATGCCCTCGTCTATCCAAGCAAGAGCCTACTATCGTAAATCCCCGGAGTATCAAAGGAAATCGCGAGCGGTGCCACTTGGCTACTTGCACATAACGAATAGAGATTTGAATTTTTTCGCATTTTTCACACACACGCACACATTTATCCAAACCTTTTTTTTCTAAATACTCACTTTCTCGACGTATATTGAAACATTTTAAGCACTCCGGCATTAAAATCTCGATTTTTTTTTTCACGAGAACAAAGCGTCCTCTATGAGGAAGCAAAATTAAATTATTCTGCATAATCATTGAAAGAAATGAGAGAGTCATTGTCGATGACGAGATTTCACACTGTTTGCGAACCATCATCGGACAACGTTGGGCGTCGGTAGATTCAACCGCCAAGAGAAAGACTACAGGAGGTCCAATTCGTTTCTCTATATCTACCGTCTCGTCTAAATGCTCACAGAGATGAGTCTATACAAGTAATATACATAGAGTACAGCATAGATCGCGAATTCTTTACGCGCTCTTCGCAATAGTTTCAATTGCGCAATTTTGCTCTGGGCTCGTACGGGGACTCGCTCCACTATTCATACACAGGCGAACTGAAAGAAAGAAAGAGAGAGAGAGAGAGAGAGAGGGAGAGAGAGCATTAAAAAGCGTCGTCTACATAGCAGAAGAGTCTAGAGGTTAATTCCAGGTAATTTGGCCCACCAGATAAGATGGAACAGTTGCATAAATTGTGAACAAATTCATTCATTCAGGGACTCTTTTTTCAAAAATTGATCTCATTACTTCAATACCAACCTGTGAAAAAAATGAGACATGGGAGCGAATTACAAAAAAAAAAACTACAAAGAACTACAAAAAAAAACTCGATCACGATAGATAATAGATTAGTGCCAAGTCTATTAAAAATTCACGACGTGCCTGCCCTGCAAATGAATGGGAATTTAATTTAATAATACTACAACGTCGTAATAATTGTCCACAATCATCTCTTTATTAACTGGTCCATCTCTCCTGGGATTTTTTTTAAACTCGCTGTGGGTACTTTGAAAATATTAACAAATGTATCTTTCTCTGCGGTGGAAGGTAATAGAGAGTTCTTTAAAAATCTCAATAAACGCGTAGACTACATATACGAAATCCCAAAAAAATTGCACGAGATCGATAAAATGTGTCCCATCTATTCTGGACTTGTTTTATTATTTACTAGCCCCTATAAGGCGTGTAGTGGAGTAATAGGATGAAAGAAAGCATATGCGAGGAAGGATATACAATTCGTTGCATAATAATGGGGCGGCTAGGAAAGATGGAGAGAGAGATATATATACATATATATATATATGAGAGAAGACGTGGGTCGAAGGCCTACGAGAGAAGATCGCAGGACGAAGGGGTGGGGGGTTGTACGGTTTGGAAATTAGCCGAGTTCTCGCGCGCCAGTAGACTCCAACGGACCGTGCAAGATAGATATGTGGAGTGAGTACAGCATAGCAGTTGTACCTCTCCACTGACTGTTATACTCAAGCTATGTGTGATGATAATGATGATGATGATGATGATGATGGTGATGTGCTCTCGGTGTATGTGGAGCAATTACATCAGACAGGACAGCGAGCAAGATCTTACCCAGTCAGAAATTCCATTGATGCGTCAACTATTGTACAAATGCATTCAGGCAACTTTCATTCGTTCAGTAACGCACTGAGGCAGATAAAGTCAGAACAAACGTCTTTGAGCTATCGCTCAAAGACGAGCGAGGGAAATTCGATCTCGTAATCTACGCATTAGTTTTGGCATAGTCAGTTCAGTCCGAATAATCTAAAACTCCGGGAAACTATTTTGCCCTGGACCAAAAGACGTGTCACCGAAAAAGACCACCGACGTAACAGGTGTAGCAAGAATCCGCATAACTCCAGGCATATTTATTACCCCGGGGAAAATAGATGGTGTTGATTGACCAGCTTACTCTTATATCCTCAATATATTACCTACATTCGCACATAATTGTGGGATCGGATAACACTGAATCTATTAATACAGGACCCAGATAACTCTGGGCCTATTAACTCATCACCGAGCCATGGATTTGTTTAAAACACCATTGAAATTCTCATGTCGGTCCAACTTTATTGGTTAATTTTTACTCGTAAGTAGTAAAATCAAATTGACGCTGGACGACGTATTTTAAATCAAGCAAATATTTATGGAATTAGTTAAAGAAATTTTTTATAATCATCTAAGAAGGTAGCGCGAAAAAGGAGTTAAAAGTAGAAGTTTTGAGCAGGATCGAAAGGATTTACGTATATGGTTTACGAGGATTAAGACACATCATTGGGTCTAAAACGAATAAGACGAGTAATGACATTTAAAAACATCGTAAATAGGAATTTTTTAAAGATAAATGCATTTGTGCACAGCAATTGGGCTAAAAACGGTTAAAGTGAATAATTGCATTCCAGAGTTCTGTAAATAGAAAATTTTCCAAGATAAAAATATACTTGTCATTACTGCTTTCCTTCCACTTGTCATGCAACATTGATAAAGATAAAAATTGATAAAGAACCGTATACAGTGACGATCTGACGTTTACCAGCTCATAAATATGCTTGACAAGCTTCAAAAAATATAAAAGTGATGAAAACTTTGATCAAATGAGCCTCTTTCAGAGCTCTCTCAACTTTGAGGTTATAGGTCATGAATCACTATATGGGAGTTAGGAATAAAAAAAAATCATGAGAATTTTTTCACGGCTTAATTATATATTGTATATAAATATATATGCGTTATAGAAGCCTCACAGCTGATAACCACTTTCATCAAACGAGCTCTTTTCAGAGCTCTATCGATTTCGAAGGTATCCATTCTCCATCACCATAGCTGTCAATCAATATAGATTTTTCATGGGAGATTGTTTACGATACACCACATTTCAATATAATTATATATACTTGACAAGCTTCAGAACTGATAAATAATTATTAATAATTAAATGAAATGAGCTCTATTGACGAGTTTTCAGTTTATAGATTATCCATCGCCAAAAAAAAACAATTTTATCGTAAAAAAAAAATCTTACAGCAACCTACAAAATATAACAAAAATGTTATGTCTTTTTTTTAAATTTATTCACAGCTTTTTAATTAAGACTTCATAATATATATATAGTAGTGGTAAAAAATGCCAATATAGAACTATAATAATAAGTATAAGGGGTAAGGTAGAAAGAGTGTGAATGCTGCGAATGATTTTCGTGTCCGAGAGAGATGCTACTTGCCTAGATAAGGATTTCTAAATGCACCCTAAAGTTCGCAATAACGTCATGAGTGTGCGAAAATATCAATTATAACAAAAGCTTTTTAGAGCTTCGTACGTAAAAAAAAATACGTCATTATTTATACGCTATAGTTATACTGTGTTTATCCCGATTGAAAAATGAAAAAAAAAAAAAAATTCAAATCATCGCACCCCCGAAAATCTCCAAGACACTAATATATAATCTATCAAATATTCTACAAAATTAATTTACGGAATGGAGAAAAAAAAATGACTATAACGTGATGTATAAGGATTTTGGTCGCTCATTCGTTAGATCAAGTCACTGCCGAATATCATTATACTGAATCACGAGTTTGTCCTTATTGTCGTTTCAACTGCAAAATTCTCCAGAATTTCAACTGATCCAGGAACATGACATAAACTGGAACTGAGAATTTTTACTCTGAATATTCTCCGTAGAATTTAAGGCTATAATTGCTCAATCAAGGCGAGTCGTTATGTGTGTACATGGTCCAAATCTGTTACCGCAAAGACGACGCTTCAGCATCCAGACGCGGAGGACCCGCAATACATTCACAATGAGAATAGACGTATCACCGTACGGGATAGGTGCGGTTAAATTGAATTGCTTCCATGGATTCAGTGTGTATACATAAATATGATTCCTTGGCGGTTTCTGCAAGAGTGGAGTGTGCGTATATATAAGATAGCGATGAACCCGTCGACGTTTATCTCGATCCCGGCCTCTCTCTCTCTCTCTCTCTCTCTCTCGCTCGCTCGGGCAACATAATTTCTTTCTTCGGCACACGCAGACCCTCACAACACCGGCCTAGCTGATGAATGACGTAACAAGATGATGCAGAGCTTCCTATCTCCTCGTATCTATCACCATCTTTACCTTCGATACCCGATACACACATTAGTTCTTGATTTGACAGCTGACTTGTACTGCGTATTATTGAAATCATTTATATCATAAATTTTCTTTTGTTCCGTGCATAAAGACATGATTGAAAAGAAAAAAAAAATTGATTTGATCCATTCAGAAAAAGTTTGTGCCCGATTTATCTCCGAATTATCGAAAACACCGAAGCCTGGCCGATGATAAAATAAGGACTGAAACAGTTTTGGTCGGATTTTTTCATGGAAAAATAATTGGCAGTCGAATTTTTGATTAACGGCGCCAAATCGTCTGGGAACGGCCTGAGGAAGGGGGACAGCGCGATTCATAGCGTACGTGCTGGACCCCAGTAGACTATAAAACAGATATAATTTTAAGCTATCATACATAGCCAATACTTTAATGAATCTCTATTAAATTTATCTAAAAACAATGAGACAAATGTGTTATAAAAAATATCGCGGACAAAAAATTTACATAAGAAATGTTGGCTGCTTTTCGATATGTTTTTATAGTGATAGTTTTTATAGAAGTTATTAAAAAAAAAAAAAAAACATCACCATAAAAATATACAGACAAAATGACAATCTTACAATCGTACTTTAATTAATTTTGCATAATTTTTAAACAGTCTAGTATCAAAACGATTTTCTATAAAAAAAAAAAAAACGTGCAAATTCGAAATGTGCATCAATTTTGCCCACCCATACATTGCTCTGACTGGCTAATGACTTTCTCAATTCTGGCTTTCTCATAGAAGAAGCTTTCTCTTGTATATGTCCAAAAATCACGCGAAATGAAACAATTAAAATGTATTTTCGTTTGACACGAATTCAAAATTCCTTGAAATCTAAATGCCTCAATCGAATCTCGTCAAACTGCACAAAACCAAGGTGGTTTGCTGCCAGATTTGTGTTCAAAATTTCAGCAAGATCGCTCAAGCCATTATCGATCTATAGTATGTATATATATTGAAAAATTGACTATATATATAGCCATTTAAATTTTCCAAACTCACCACACACATATACACACACACACAAACACATACGCATGAGGATATTTTTTTAAAATATCTTTTCTCGACTTTTTGGAACATTTTAAATACTCTGGCGTAAAAATGTCAAAAGAAAAAAATTTCACGAAAACAAAGCTTCACCTAATGAGAAAGCTCACGAAGGATTTTTATAGCGGTTTTTTGGTACATACAAAAATAGCAAGACAAACTTTGATCGATTTTATGAAAAATTAATATCACGATCAATTCTATTATAAAGCCATCTCGCTGTTATTAGTTCAGCACTTTGAATATTTCCCCATCTTTCATGGGTCTAGTTACGTTAAAGCAAAGTCTGCGCTCGCAGCTCTGTACGTATATAGGCAGCTCATCAAGCGTTTAATCGTAAATTAATTTCCACCTGGTAATTTTCATCGTGGTGGGAAGCTCTGCAAGGTAAACCCAGAGTAATTAAGATGGGGCTTCGCTCCACTTTATATCAGAACGCACAAAAAACCCTGAAAAAAAAAAAAAAAAAAAAAAAAAAACCCCAGAAGCTCGACGCATATAGCAAACATTTCAACGAATACGTTATTTACTTTGCCTATTTGCATAGCAAAATACATAGTTTCAACGTCGAAAAAAAAAAAAAAAAAAACAAAACGAGAATTTTTATCTCTCTGCGAAGTAAAAAGGGAATTTTGTCTCACTCGTTGAGCTAAATCCGAATGTGATTCTTAGTAAATATGAATTTTTCGTTTTTACTGCAGAGAGAAAAATTTCACATTTTCCAATAAGAATTTTATCGTGATAAAAAGGTCGTTTACACGCTCATGGCTAAATGGAAATTCTTCCGGTTAACAGAGAAGGAGAAAAAGGAAGAAAAAGAGAGAGAGAGCGAGAGAAAAAAACGCTGCAGGGAAAAAGTGAAAATAATTTCGTGAAAAAAATAGTTTTTTGACATTTATAATAACCATAATAACCGGAAAATCTGCCCTCCGGGCCGGCGAAATTCTCCCGTAGAGAGGTCGAACTCACATCTGCAGAAAAGTAACGAAAAAAAAAAAAAAAAGAAATGGAACCAAGTACGCGTTATATGAGGGAGAAAATAGCAAACCATGGCAAGCCGCGAGTGTCCACTCTTGGACTATCGCGTGAGCGTTGTGCGACTTTTTAAAATTTATCGACCACCACCAACACCACCACTACCGGAGGGCGAGAAGCCTCCACTCACCCCCTTGAGCACTGATTACTCGACTATAAATTTCAGTCGCAAACGCTAGGGTATTATACCACATATATATACATATATATATATATATATATATCCCGTACAGGGGTGTGATCTCTGGCTGTGCTCTGCGGGGCTGCTCGGTGGGCCAGGAGGCTTTCCCAGCAGTTCATGCCACAGTCAACGTGCATATGTAACTTTCCCATTATATGTATTGTACATAAATATATATAGATATATTGTACACAAGTTTTGTTTATATATATACATATATACATGTATATAATATAATAAAGAGGATGACACATATATATATAATATGTGATAATATGGAAACTCTCGGCTTCCTCCAGCGTTCCCTGCTCATTCCTGGTACCCGATTCATGCACGCCACAACATATTAACTCTGTCGCGCTCTATGAATTTATAACAATTTATAGTATACAGCAAGCAGAGTATATATGCGACTTGGCTATATTCATATGAGGTCTGCAATGTTACAACAGACAATATACCAACGAGCTTGATAATTCTCTCGGTCTTAACTAAAAACTGCCCCAAGGGAATGTGCTAATCAAACTATTTTAAAAATAATTATTTTTTTAAATAACTTATTAATGATGATTTGTTTTTAATTTGATACGATTAATAAGAAACACGATTATGATTAGAAATTTATCGATTGTAATTTTTTCAAAAAATTGATTTCATATAAAGTTCACTTCGAATTATATTTCAGATATTAATTATTAAACTTTTCGCATAACATAATATTTGTCGATGGTTTGCAGGAAATTTTCCAAAGATTTACCGAGACGTTTTTATTTTGTAAAATTTTACATCGTTGGTCAAATTTGAAAAAAAAAAAAACGAGGAAATTCAATCAAGCCTGACTAGCCAGCTGGAATGAAGGAATAAAAACAAAGTTTATTCTATGAGGAAGCCAAACCTGCAAATGGTAATTTCCACATTATTTCCTCGCAATTTTCAGCTATTCGCTGAGCTTCTTCTATGAGGAAGCCAAAATTGCGAAAGGTACTTAGTCGTAGAGGAAGCTTTGTGGGCGGAAATTACGAGGAAGCAACGTGCAGGTTTGAATTTCTATGTTTTTCCAAATGTCCTGAAAATCGAGGGGGTAAAAATTTGAATATCATCCTAGCTTTTCGATAAATCATTTTCTCAAACGAGCATGAAAATAATTTTCTTATTTTTGCAATTTTCTTGCAATTTGTTACGGAATAATTGAATTTTCGAATACGATGAATGAAAATAATGAATAATCGTATGAAAAATTAGAGAAAAAATAAATAATTATTTTAGACCAGATGATAAGAATTGCCGAATAAGTTAATGAGGAAAAATATCTCACGCCGGGCGTGTAACCGAGATACGAGATCTTTTATACCCGTGAATCCGGTAATACGCAGCTTGACGCCGGGCAATCGTAAAAGACGAATAAAAAAATGAAAAAAAAATTAAGTATAAGGATTCCCAGTGGCAGAATAATCTCACGTAATAATCGAACTCGCGGTATCTCTGTTAAAAATTAACATGAAAAGAGTTTCTCACTGTTCGGGGAAAGGGAAATGCGATCTCCGAAAATGAGTGGCGAGGAGCCACGATCGAGGAGAGATCCGAAGAGCAATAATATACGGGGCAGCTCGCGATATTTTTCGCCGATGCTCGACTTAACCAGACAAGACGATATATATACCACATGCCGTTAATTAATATTTCCTCGGTACACATTGCATAATTAAGTGAGAGTTTCGTCGCCATGTCGCCCTTTCAAAGTTTATTTACAAATAAAAAAAGGAAATTTAATAAAATTGTCGTAAATTTTTCGACCCAGTGACTTGTCAGTTTATCTCATAATATTGAGCTGCAACTGACACCAAATACTGGCAATATTAGGGTTAATTAATTCTGGAGGATCCACCGATTTTAAAAATTAGCAACTAGGAGATCCATATTATCTTGAATAATTATAACAGCGTAGCATAAAATCGCAACTAGTTAAATTATTGACAAGCTATTGGGCCAAAGAGAAATATCGGTTTGATCATTTCCAGAATTCTCCCATGCGGTTTGAGAATCTTAAAATCCATGACAAATCAATTTCATAGCTAGTGAATCTGTAAATACCGTTCGAGATGTTAGGCATTTTTAATTGCAAAATTTCCTCTATATCCAGTAATTAGCTAATAGAAAACAAACAAAATATTGCTCGAGTATTTTTCACAAAAATTAATTATTTCACAAGCAAATAGAGACAAAAAAATGGCCAAAAATACTGGCTCAAAATTTTAGTCTCAAGTCCACAGTGAACTTAAAGTCCAGCGTGTATAAATTTGTGGCATTGAGCAAGTACTCGAGAAAATACGAGGGCGAAAGTGGATGATGTCAGGGAACACGTGCAAACAAAGTTAGCCTATTTATTGGTCTGTTGTAGGATAAAAAAAAAAAAGAAAATAAAGAACGGTCGAAGCGATCGTGCGTACTTGAGAAAAAAGGAGGTGAAACTGAACAGCGGGGATGTGTGTAATGAGAGCCACCCCCTAAAAATATTTATCCACGGTCATTTCTGAAGATCTTTCTCTGCCCCCACCCTCTCTCTCTCTCTCTCTCTCTCTTTTCCTTTTTCCATTTATTGTAATGTATTATGTACGTGTACATCTGACAATTAACGTTGTGTAAGTGAATCGGACGATGGCGCAACGGCCTTGCTCGTGATGTTACATATATCGGTGAACGTTTGTAGAGGATGATTCGACCACTAATAGGGGGGCAAAGTGAGGGCGCTCACTCCGCGAAAGTATAAAATCCGTCCAAGGCAGATGCTACCTCGCACTCTGTACCATAGTCATCTCCCATAAGGATCGAAAAAATAATATACAAATACAAGAGAGCTCGAGGATCGATCATTGTTTTTCAAGCATCGTAAACCAACATATACAAAAAAAGTCATTGAAAAAAAAATTGTCATCGTGTTCGTGGGAATAATAAAGAGAATAAAATCCGTGCAAATCAACACCGGAGCATTTTTTTGTTGTTGCAATTTGCATCATTCAAACATCCCTGATATACCAACAACAAATCAGTGAGTATATATTACACTTTAGTGAATAAAAAGTAGAAATATAATAATAGTGATATAAGGGTTGGAAAAAAAAATTGTAAAATATATATTGTGATAGAGATAAAGGGGTTGGTTTGAAAATAAAAGAGGAATCTAATAATTATTGATCAATTGATGAAAAAATATTTCATCGATTGATAAGTATTGTCAAAGTACATTTAAAAAATTGAAAAAATCTTATTAATTCTTCTATCGATCGATAAGATTTACCAAAGTAAATTTTAGAAATTTGAAAAAAACGTTTAAAAAAAAAGTCTTTCATAGATTGTCAGCATGTGTATGTGATACACATCGATGTGCTAAGATTAAAGTGGTATATCGAATGTGCATAAGCACAGCTTATACGCCCTTTTTGGCATTAGATCATGGATACGCTCACGTATGGATGGAACAATAAAGTGATTAAACAATACACAAACACACCTTCCTCGTAAAATTGCTCTGGTATTCAATTCTCTCGCAATAAAAACGATGGGTGTCTCGCATCGGAAGATCCGTAGAGACGAACACCTTTCTCTTGCGAAAGACACGAAACTTATCATACGACGAATCCCCCCCCCCCCTCACCCCCCACCCATCACGCAACTTGGGATATTCTCTCGTGCGTGTATATTACCTTTTCAACGATAAATCGAAATACATAAACGTTGATGTACATAGGATATAAAAACGTACACACATCGCGTGTCTATAAAACCATTAAGAGGTATGTGCACTGTGTATTTTATGTACAAGCATAAAATATACGCCCTTATCATTCTGAGCACGCATTGTATAGTTATATATACCTATATATAGCCCATATAAGGGTTTATACGGTGTCAATTTATTTATCTGCACACATACATACATATATACATATATACATACATTTACTGCACAAAATAAAAAGGTCGTGTCACTTGACTATAAACATAGCTTAATCACTTTTTTAACACCTCAGACCATCAATGTGTATTCATTTATATATATATATATATATATATAAATGTACAGTGACTACACAGTGCAGATCTGACCATGTTATTGGTACGTCCCGGTTATTTAGCGAGAATACGAGCTCAACCAAGTGAAGATAATACTAATAACACATCTTCTTTTCGATTCGTTAACCAACATTTCGTTTCGTGTCTTACGCAAATCGTGATGGTCAGCCTGAGATGGATCTCATACTCAGTGTTGGGCCAGCCTGAAATAAACGTACACACACTTTTCCATAATTTAAAGTCGTGTATAAATCACGTGGTGTATTGGGTATTATTTTACTTCTTATGGTATTTTTCGTTACTTTCTATGGGTATTCCATGAGTATTCCATGAGTAATATATATATTATTTCAATTATAAATACCAATCTCACTAATGTAGATTATGAGTTCATTGCATACATATAATTCGTGCACAGTTTACACAGTAACACGTAATGATCGCGAGGTGAATCCCAGGTAAGGCATACGTGAGATGAGATAATTCATTCCGGATCGGTTTAGCGTAGAACGCGAGCGCAGAAAATATATTTTAATGATTTATAATTTTCGACGCGTGAAACTTTAACGATTATGAAGAAAGATGTATCTTCTTTAGGCTAGAATTGGAGTGAAAATTTGATTTTTTACAGAATTTTGTATGAAAAATTTGCTTCGAATCATTTAGTTTTCAAAAATGGATGGACCTATTTTTTTTTTATTTTTTTTTAACATTAAACAAAAAACTCTGTTTGATAAGCCAAAAACCGTGTCAAAAGCATTAACGATTACGACCAAAATGAACGCAAAATAAATTTGCAATTCGAGCACAAAGATAAATTAGAGCCATTTAGTAAAATAGCTAATCAGAAACCCGTCGAAATTTTTTTGCTCGCGATTGGATAATTTGCTACTACAGACACACTAACTCTCAGCTAAATATTAAAAAAGTCCTAATTAGTGTATAGTGGGCATTTCTTATTTATGTAACAGAAGCATATTAAGTCTTTCAAAATTGATACTCATTACATCGTTCTATGCTAATTACCTGGAAAAGATGTTAATTACAGTAGGAATTTAAAGTTTAACGGATCGTTAAAATGATGCAATTATCAGCCTGCTTGTACCCTATAATCGTACTCTAGCTGTATATGCGCATTACGTACTAATATACAGTTGATGTAATGATGTGTTATACATATACAACTGAAAGCACTCCTGTTAGAGAAATCTTCTTTGAAAAAATTATGGTAACGTGTTACTCGTCGAGAGGATCTCAGACTAATTAAAAAATTATAACAAAATTATAAGCTGTAAAGAAAAAAGGATCGTTTCAGAGCTCAAAATATTACGTAAAAAAATTGTCTCAAGTAAAGTTGTAACTTCATCGTGAAGGAAATTGACACCTATTTGTATAAAATAATTCATTCATTCATTCATTCAACTATCAATTTTTTTTAATCAAAAAAAAGTCCGTATCAAAGCCTACAGATTTTTTTTTTTCACTAAATATGTGAACACTGCTAATTATAGTGGGAATCTTTTATTTTTAACAGCTAATTGATACTCATTAGATCGTCCTACCGTATAATAATTATCTGAAAACAGATGCTAATTACAGTGGGAATTTGGGAGTTAACGAATCGTGTTAATGGTGTAGGTATCGACTCACTATGGTTGAGCCACCATTTGTATATATATATATATTTTTTTTTTTTGAGGGGCCCTCTGTAACATGAATAGACGTGGTAGCAGCTTTAGTACTAACGTCACTCACAGTGGCACCTCAGGCTAATTTGAAAACGTAAACCAAGTGTAAAAAAAAAAGTTGCTCCTTAATGAACCAAGAAGTGTGATTTACAGCTTGAAGATTTACGAATTAAAGTAGCTCAAACTGGAGTCTTAACTGTAACGGGAAGAAAAGTTATATTTTACTCTATTAATAGGGTAAATGGCATCGCACACACACAAATTAATTTTCATGAACACATACAAACATAATTTTAGAAAAATCATGTAAAAACTTCTAAAATTTAATTGCATCGTTTAGAGATAATTGCCTTTAAAAAATGAAAATTATAGTGGATATTCGAGATTCAATGGGTCGTGAAAATAATGACGTTATCAAGCCACCCAGTAGCAACTATTTTCTCATTAACTCTGTATACATTAATATATCTATTTTACGTACTTCACTAATAAACGTTTGGTGTATATCATGTTATATACATATATATATACACATATATACATACATATATATATACGTGTGATGGGGGACCTCTGTTACAGAAATGCGCGTGGCAAAAGCAACGATAGCACTAACGTTACTCGTGGTCGGGATCTCAGGCAGACCGGAACCACCGGTGACCCCGGAGCCACGTTACCTACCAGCACCAGGTCAGCTGTACGTACCACCGCAGACAAACGGCGCTAGCACGAACCACGGTTACGATGCTTTTGGTGGTACTAGCAGCTACGCAAGACCGGTTCAAAGTGGTCCAAGTTCTGGCAGTGCCCCCGGTGCCCCCTACCAACATAATCAATACCTTTCGCCAAATCAGCAGTATGGAGCTCCCAACGGTGGAAATGGAGGCTACGATGATGGATCTAACGTGAGTTTACTCAAACCTAAGCAATTTCTACGCTAAAATATTTCGAGAATTTCCCTTTTTTATTTTTTTTTTCTTTTTTTCCATTTTCGTCAAATATAAAATTTGAAAAATAAAACTACAACAATCACAACTCAACGCGGTTATATAATCAAGTAACAAAAATACATTTTATAGAATAGCAGGAAGATTCATTAAGAATTTTCATTTGAAATTTTACTTCCCATTCATGTCGCTTTGCAGTTGACTTTATTTGTATAATTATTTCATGATAATTATAAAACTCTTATGCAAGGAATAAAATTATTCTACTTCGTTTATTAATCTTTCAGAATTATTATCATTCTATTCTCTTGAAGCATTTTATAATTATGGATTCTTTATTATTTTCCGAGACACCTCTGACAAATATTTTTTCATTATTCTCCTCACCCCCTCCCCCGGCCCCACGATGAAAATCTCTTATTTTATTTCTACTTTTACTTTACTAAAATATTTTCAATCTTTGGAAAAAAAAAACGAAACAAAAGGGACCGGCAAAATACAACTTCGAGTACATGGTGAACGACGTCGCGTCAGGAAACGACTTTGGCCACAAGGAGAGTCGTGACGGTGATGTTACACGTGGCGTTTACTACGTTTTGTTGCCTGACGGACGTCGCCAGACGGTCGAGTACGAGGCAGACCAGAACGGTTTCCGACCAAAAGTCACTTACACCCAGGAAGGTCCCGGTATAGGAGGAGGAAATGGAAACAACGCCGGTGGTTATCCAAGTGGAAACAACGGTTATCATTATTAATAAGATTGTCAATTTTACAATAACAAATAGTGCAACGAGATTTTAATGTTATTATCATTATAACTATTATTATACAAGAACGTAATACGAAATTGGATTATAAAAATCAACGAGATTTCGTATAAAACGTAACCGACGACGATGGCATTCAAGTGCAAAATCATATTTTTGTTTCTCTCTATATTTCATGCTCTCTATTTATATGCACATAATTATTATTATTAATTTTTATACAGACACCACGCCGAGTGTTCATTGTTTCTTCGCGTAAACGGACATTTTCATTGCCATAAAAGCTGTGTCGCGTGGAAAAAATAAACAAGAAAAGAATCAGAGCCTCGAATCTTATTTTGTATTATAGCCTCGTAATTACATGTACATATTATTTAACGTTTTTTTTTTTTTCTCATTTGATGATTCATGAAATATAATTTCTGAAACAAAACGATCATAACCTTCCAAAAAACAAAACAAAAAACAATGATAATTATCCGTAATAACAGAGGCCAATAAATCAATATAATTTAATTGCTATTTAATTATTGTACTTTATTTGAAAATTATCGAAACGCGTTATTAACCGTGTCGGTTACAGAGAAAAATGTCACAACGCGATTGGTTCGTCCATCACAGTCTTTCCCTCGGTCCTTACCGACATATATATATATACATATATATATATAAATATATATATATAAATATATATATATAAATATATATATATATATATATATATATATATATATATATATATATATATATATTAGCATACATTGATGAATATTTCCATGCTTTGGAAACTTCACGATATTCCAATTACTAGTTTTAATTGGCACGACTTTACTAACGAGCCACAGCAACTAGCCTGTTCATAATGAATGTTCAACCCGATAAAGAGTAGCTGAAGCTACTAACGCATTTTCATAGGCGAAATCTCACTGAGCTTGCTTGGCAAAAATTTCTTTTTGACGTTTGTGACTGAGAGACCTCAAACGAACCAAAAGCCAGAAGAGCAAAGGGATATAAACTTGAATAGGGTTCGTGTATACCTTTGATATAATATGGGGCATTCCAGGCCAAATCGATTTGGAACACCACAAATTTTTCTTTTTTTTTTCCCATGCTTTTCAAGTATTGTAAATAAAAATTCTCTCTTTATATATATATGAATTTTCAAATTAAAAAAATCGGTATGGTAGTTAATAATAAAGTTTTCAATCAACTATAACTTTTATTTAAAAAAACTCCGCGAATAATGAAGACAACATTTTCGCGACTCAAATGAAGATGGGCATGGTTCTTGCATGGTTGATGGAACAAAATGCCTTTTTTTTTCAAAATTTTCTATCTATTTGTTTAAATTTTCAAATATACTTTTGTTCGTTTTTTTCCCCAAAGAATTTATTATAAAAATTTCAGAACGTTCGATAACGACCAATAGTGTTGACCTCTTGACTGTGAGTGACACATTATATGGGGGATCCCCCCTTATGCGTTATCACACTGCGCGAAGCGATTAATTGAAAAGTTTCATAATGACCAACGATCGTTTGTAAAAAAATCTGAAAATTTTAAACATTCTTTTGATATTTGATCTAAAATATGGAAGAACGATCATTTTGTTTTTAATCAATGTGTGTTCTGTCATTTAAGCCGAGAATGTCCCTTATGTGTGTGAGAAAAAAATTGCCAAACGAATGCTTAGCGCCTACGTACGAAAAAAAGAAGAGAAAAAAAAAGTTTTTTCCTTCACAAACGTCAGAAGCGAAAAAACGCGGCCATAAGGGCGCGTAAAGCACGTTCCCGTGGTGCCCTCTGACGCCAGAAGTTTGCGTCGAAGTTACTACCAACATATATATATATATCATATGACTGGTATGGATAGATAGAGAGAGAGGGAGAGAGGGGTGGGGGCAAAGTTAGGAAGGGGTAGAAAGCTCAAGAGAGAGAGGGCAGTATGTGCTGGATTTTGTGTTTCTTTGAACTTACGCCTGACCTGCCCTCGCAGTGCGTTTCCATTCGTTTTTTTCCAACTTCAATCTCTGAGTTTCCACCTCTTGGCGCTGTCCTAATGGCCGTTGCACTGGGCGAAAGAATTTTTTTTTTCGTTTTTTTTTTTTTTTTTTTTTTTTTTACGATAAACCAGCGTGCGGTACAGCGGGAGAGCAAAGCCGCTTCTATATATGAGCGCACAGAGCTTTAGGCATGAGCGCAGAAAAAAAATAACGCGCTTTCGCGCCGGCCTCAAAGCATTAACATTCAAAGAAAAAACTCCACGAGCTCAGTCACGGCGCCAAGTACTCTTAAAAACGAGCGCAGCTTGGAAAAAAATGTTTCGCCAGAGACATTAAAGAGTGAGTGAGAGGTCTGTGCCTGGTTATTTATGTAAATCGTAAAATCTTTTCCCGGCGTATATATATTTAATATTTTTATTATAGTTAAAAATAAAAATATATGTTATATCGTTCCTAATTTCCGGACAATTATTTTTTAAACATGGGTAATAATAAAACTCGTAGTTTTTATTATAAAAATTATACAGGACAATCGATAAAGGGCCTAAACTGTTTTTGAACAAATCTAAAAATTCTTCTGGTGTATTTTTTTCAATATTCGTAAATAATATGATTAACGAACATTTTTGTAATTGAACTGTTTTTCTGGCACATAAATAGTATTAATATATTTTTAAGTCGAGTATAAATAATAATAATAATAATAAGAAGAAGAAGAAGAAGAAAAAGAAGAATAGTGTAGAACATGTCTCTATTTTTTCCCAAGATGACAAAAAAGCACTCTCAGTCGATTGCATTAAGACCTCACAAATGATTCATAAACCGAAGCTTCATCAAAATTCAGTCGGATAATCTCGCTACCCTTTTTCATCCTACCCAGTTCCTCCTTCTGCTCGATTTTTCTCGCATCTTTTTTTTTTTTTTGCACGCATTTGCAAAATGCAGAGGATATATTTAAAAGCAGCTTACAGTGCACAGTCTACAATTGTTTGCAAGTCGACGTGTCCCAGTTTTCTGGAAAAATCGTAAAATATTTACTCCCTGCCTCCATGCACAAATGTAAGTTCTTCATTTTAAGGGTACTACGAGTGCGACTTGGATGATAAAAGAATTATATTCTCGAGAGATCAGAAAGATGAAACTCGTTTCGAGAAAGAACTGAGAAACAAACAGTCCTGACCCAAGAATCGAAGGATTCAAGATGAAAGTCTCATTTTAAAAGAGTGAGAAAGCAGTCAAAGGATACAAACAGGTACTGAATATGCATATTATTTTACTCTCTCAAGATGAAAATGGAAATTGAGAGATTTTTATAATTTTTTCTATTTTTTAAAGGCTACGACAAAAGAAGGGATTTTAAGCACAATCATAGGGAACTTTTTTTTTAAACAATTTTAGTAACGATTTTTTGGAGCTGTTTTTCCCAGTGCTGAATTTATCAAATTGGCAACCAAAAGAACGTCTTTTCGTCTCGTTTCTTTCATATGAACTTTTTTTTACACGAAAATGCCATATAATCGTTAAAAGATACAAACTCCCTATAAGTGAACACCTGATTTATCGACTCAGGACTCAGGACTGTAAAATAAGTTCGATGTTATATCGTCGGTTGGCCTTACTTACATATATATATATAAACTGTCCTTTGCAAACATAATCTAAAAAATAATTAAGTTTTTCCAAACAGGTGAAATCACTTATTGGTCTCACTAAAATCCATTAGAAGAGATATCAACGAAAAAATAATTAAACCTTCCCCTATACAAAAAAATTGGTACCAAACTTGATATTTATTTGACAAGGAACTTTTGTAGAAATTATTCGAGACTTGTCCAGAACATTTGTCACTCAAGTCATAATATGTAAAAAAATAAAAAATAATAAAAAAAAGAAAGCAGCTTAGATCACGTTGACAGTAAGACTATCTTTAACGCTAAAATAAATTTAAATAAAGAAGAGAGTCACGAAATCATCATAGATCAGAGCCAAGATCAACGAGAGCGAAGAAGGTGCAACCATATATGAGATTCTCAAGGAATTTGTTCATTACGAATTCAGATGCTTCCTCGCGATCCTTCCTTCTGGTTTCTCTCTCTCTCGCTCTCTGTCTCTCTCTCTCTCTCTCCCCTTCGCTCTATCTCCCGACATGAATACATTTCCATACGGCACTCTCTCGTTTATATATAGCACAGAGAGAAGAGTCTCCAGAAATCAGCATGTAACCCCCGCTTGACGCAATTATTATCCCGGGCATAAACATTCCGAAGGTAGGATGTGAAAGTGATGAGAGGAGAGGATGCCCAAGTTCATCCAACATTGCTATCTGTTGGCTCTTATAGCTCCACTATTATTACTATACCATTTCCACCTCTGTCTGTCCCTCGGATACGTTACCGAGCCCAAGAGATTATGACACGTGAACACAGCAGGACGAGGTAAATGGAATTCAGAGTAGTGAAATGCGAGACGCGAGTATAGTGAACGCTAGAGTGATACGAATGGAAAACGAATGTATTATGTATATATATATATATATATATTATATACAACAGAACGTTCCAGCTGCATGCACACCCATTCGAATCTTCATTTATGCTTTCCCATATTACGCGATCTCTCGTCGCTTTTGCACCTTGACAAATCCCCCCCCCCCCCTCTTCCATCTCCATCAGTCTCAAATCATATGCCAAGTGAAGCAGCGAAGAATTGATGCATTTTTCGAAATAACAAAGTATTAATATATTGATAATTAAAGAACTCCAAATTATTTGAAAATAAAATTGGCCCTGGAACACAACAAATTGGTCTTTTTAACCCAGTGCATTTATTTACCATTTGCAAGATTTTTCCTCTCTAACAATAAGTGATGTAAATTTGATGATGATCGATTTACTTTTCGTTATAATTCATAGAGTTTGCTCTGTGCAGAGTAGCTCGAATTATTTTTAATTGGGTCAAGCCCATATGGTAATAGGGGCAAAAATAGGAGTGTGTCTTCTATAGGGTTAATTTTTATGTTTCGATAATAAGCATTTCGAATTAAGGCACAAACCTGTATTTGTAGTATGGTACTAAAAGAGTATTTATTTGATAAGCGTATCGATTACATTGAAACAATCAGATGACAATAAGAAAAGATAATTGATCTCGATTTAACCCTATAGAAAGGATAATGGGGGATAAATGTGCCCCAAGTCAATTTCAAACCAAGGCAAAAAAAAATAAGTTGTCCTGTCTAGGGTTAATAGTAATATCGGTTATTATTTTCTCTGGTTGATTGTCATTTTAAAGAGATGTCGTGATTACTTATCACGTACATACCACAAAAATATTGATATCTGTTCGAGTAGCACGAAATATTCTCAACTGGATCAAGCCTATGTGAAAATAGGGCCAATAATATGAGTGATGTGTGAGTATGAATAATGTTTGAGTGATTAATTTTTATATTTCGACAATAAACATTTAGAATTGAGGGAAAAAATTGTGTTTGTAGTATGTTAATAAAAGAGTATTTATTTGATAAGCGCATGGGTTACATTGAATCAATCATATGAGAGTAAGGACGAACAATTGATGCCAATTTAATAGTGATATCCGTTATCATTATTTCCAGTTGATTGTCGTGTCAAAGAATTCCCATTTGTCTGCTCGTATGTTATCGTTGGCCTGTATCCATGACTGTCAGCTTCATAATGAACTGTCTGCCTGCGACCATCCGGCAGCAATACCTTGTAGACACCCTGTGTGCTTTCACCATTTCTGCTCTCTTTGTGACCATAATCGTTCCCAAAGTTGTCTTTTACCTCATACTCAAAGTCATACTGCGCTGGTGTCTTAAGAAAGGACAAACGAATATTACAGAAACACGAAAACTTCAAGATCCAAGCATTGAAATAAATTATTTTTAGGGGATGGAATAATCAATAACAATTTAATCGCAATTTGGTTTGGGTTAAAATTTCCCTATAGCTGTTATAAGCTTAAAATTTTCTTGGCAACTGTCAAAACTTGTCCTTTGCCTTCGCAATTGTCCTTTACTTTGTACTCAAATACATACAACGCTGGTGCCTTAACGAGAGACAAATGAACATTACAGAAACACGAAAACTTCAAGATCCAAGCATAGAAATAAATTATTTTTAGGGGATGGGATAATCAATAACAATTTAATCGCAATTTGGTTTGGGTTAAAATTTCCCTATAGCTGTTATTAGTTTAAAATTTTCTTGGCAACTGTCAAAACTTGTCCTTTGCTTTTGCAATTGTCCTTTACTTTGTACTCAAATACATACAACGCTGGTGCCTTAACGAGAGACAAAGGAACATTACAGAAACACGAAAACTTCAAGATCCAAGCATTGAAATAAATTATTTTTAGGGGATGGGATAATCAATAACAATTTAATCGCAATTTGGTTTGGGTTAAAATTTCCCTATAGCTGTTATAAGCTTAAAATTTTCTCAGCAACCGTCAAAACTCAATTGGGCAACAGGATATTTTGCTAATTTTGTTGAATCTTTACACTCAACGGATAAATTTAGAGCCTCCATCACTTGATCAGAAAGAATATCGATATTTACTTACTTGATTGTCCGGTGATTGGTAATTGTAGCCACCGGAAGTAGATGTCGAGTGTCTCTGATTGGCGTAACCCGATGAATAATTATCACTTCCAGCTGCTGTGATTCTGTCATGTTGATGCATAAAGCTCGATGGTTTTCCGACCGATGAAAATCCATTATGACCGGAATATCCAGAAGAACGATGGCCCGATAATGCATTATTGGGTGTCAGATAAGTCCTCGCAGGATTAGATTGTGAATGGGTGGAAAAAGTGTGAGCCTGTCGAAGCTGCGATTCTTCCCTCGGTGGAAGATAATCGTTAGAAGGAAGTGCTTGAGTGAACGAGTGTCGGATCTCAGTGGCTGGACGATGATGAGCTAAATTTTTTCTTTGCTCAAAAATTGTCGATGGATTATTGTGCTCGCTTGAAGTTTGCCGATTAGCCGGCAAATAATTGGAGAAAGGCACGGGTACACTGTTGAAAGGTAACGAGAGATCACGGGACAATCCATTGCCAACATCTTGGCGCAAATAATCAAACGACGAGGGTATGTAACGATTATCCGGCAATGAATTGCTCGACGAAGGTGGCAAGTATCTCGTTTGGGAATACGTGCCAGGAGGCTTGTAGCCAGCTGGCTCGAGGCTGCCACGAGCCAGTGTCGTCAGTGAACATACGAGAACGACGAGAACCTGCGTTATTAAAAATATTTGAAACAAAAAAAAAGTTGCTCAGTCCCAATTATTTGATTGAAAAGAATAAAAATTGGAGATAAAAGCCGAATGAGAGAAATCTTGAAGATTTTATATTATTCTCCTTCTTCATTGAAAAGACTTGACAAGCATAAAAACGTAATTAGCAATTGGTGTAATGACCGAAAATAATTCAAAACAAAAACGTATGAATTCAAATGATTCATCTGTACAAAGATCGTTGGAGTTTTGCATAAAGTGGCTGGCTCGTTTTCAGATGTCTTTGAAGTTCTCTTTTAACCATGGATACGTTAAAGCATCAAAACGTACAGTAAAAATCTCAGGCTTTCAGACCAAACCCTTTTAAACTCTCTCTCTCTCTCTCACTTACTCTATCTCTGTTCACTTCGACTGATGGTCTTTTCAACTAAAAGCTAGATCCTCTTATTCCATCCTTACCTTCATGTTTCCTCTATGAGGGCACGTCTTGATTTGATTTGGCACAGAGGTTGAAACCTCCTTTTATACATACATAAATATGTGTGCGTGTTTTGTGCATTTATGTGTATTAGTTACCTGCGAAGCCTTTGGAGCCTTTTCCGTTGGTTCTCGGCTATATATACATATATATATTCACTACACTTGGTGGAGTGAACGAAGAAGATTGGGAGGGAGGGCGGTTATACGCTTCTTTCAATGTGAATATATATATCATGGCCTACGTACGTTTTAGTATACTAACCTACATATACACCTGTATCTCTATATACATACACATTGCACTACATATATATATGTGTGTGTGTGTGTGTGTGTGTATGTAATATACGAAAGAATAAACGATCCACCATGCGGTCACGGCAAAACGTATAAAAGTGAATGCTTCGTTGAGTGTGGCCATCCGCACGAGCCCCGCACGACCTCTCCTCTTTATACCGATCCTTCTCATTCTTCATACACGCATTGTATGCATGCAATTCGTTCATCTGATGTACGCTCTTTGGTTTCCTTCGCGCGTATACATAATGAAAATAATGGACTGGAAAAACGAGGCAATGGGGTTATTTCATCTATTGAAAAATTTTATATTTCTGTCATAAGCGAACCTTGATTAATTCAACAAAGTACCGAGTAAGCTCTGTTACGTCTTCCTCCCCCCCAGCCGCCCACCCACCTACCTCCCGGCCCACCGCTAAGTAAATACTCGAAGGTCGTGGAACGAAGCAATCAACTTGTCATTCTTTTTAGCAGAGTGATGAAGTGTTGCAATGCTCACAAGCATTTCATGGATGAAAAGTGGACTAAAAATAGGAACCGACGAAAAAAAAAAAAAAAAAAAAAATCATCTACTTGATACAAATATGATCGATTTGAATTAAATAAAATCTGTCGTAAATAATTCTGGTGGAATTATTATTATTGTTTTTTCTGTAATGCTCTGAAAATGTATTTCCATAAACATTCAAAGTTTCACGTGAAATTCATTTCATTCGTTTTCATCCTGATGACTCTGACCCGCATTACCCTAGCTCTCTCCCACAAATTTATAGATATAGATTAATGATTATGGAGCATTATTCATCATTGAGAGATGCATAAAGACAGAAATCAAGCTGGATAATGAGATATAATCTGAGAAAGAGTAGGAGGTTAACTTTAAAGGGGTGAGGGGTCGAGTGGGGGATGAAAGGCTTGTCGTCCGAGGGCGGAAGTCTATATACATGAAGAGCAGAGTGATGAAGTGTTGCAATGCTCACAAGCATTTCATGGATGAAAAGTGGACCAAAAACAGGAACCAGCGACAAAAAAAAAAAAAATCATCTACTTGATAGAAATATGATCGATTTTAATTAAATAAAATTTGTCGTAAACAATTCTGGTGGAATTATTATTTATTTTTTTTCTGAAATGCTCTGGAAATTTATTTCCATAAGACATTCAAAGTTTCACGTGTAATTTCATTCGTTTTGATATTATTTATTGATAAGATGGAATCGAACATTATTTTCATATGACGTAAATTATTCATCCTGATGACTCTGACCCGCATTACCCTAGCTCTCTCCCACAAATGTATAGATATAGATTAATGATTATGGAGCATTATTCATCATTGAGAGAAGCATAAAGACAGAAATCAAGCTGGATAATGAGATATACTTTGAGAAAGAGTAGGAGGTTAACTTTAAAGGGGTGAGGGGGCGAGTGGGGGATGAAAGGCTTGTCGTTCGAGGGCGGAAGTCTATATACATGCAATAGCAGATCGAGGATATTGAACGTGATGAACAAACGCGCGAATATGGGCTCGATCTATCTATCTGTGACTAGACAGAAGAGGTTATTGGTAAATGTTCAAGTGGCTATAGAAGAGGCGAGCAAAGACCCAAGAGTCAGGCATTCGCCCGGTTTGCATAACCCCCAACTGTAACATCGAGAGCAAGGCCAACGCTTAGTTCGCAACGCATGTAACGCAATGTATAGTGTAAAGCATAAGAAACGTAATAATACGCGGGCGAGGAGATCATCACAGTTAAGAGGATGCGGACCCGTACGAAAGTGAGAGCGAGAGAGAGAGGGAGCGAGAGAGAGAGAGAGAAAGGTAGGGAGAGAGGGAGAGCGCGAGAGAGAGAGAGAGAAAAGTAGGGAGAGAGGGAGCGCGCGAGAGAGAGAGGGAGAAAGAGCGAGAGTGCTTACAAAAATCGTACTCGATCATCTTGAGGGACTTGCCCATCTCTCCGATCTTCCGACTACATACCAATTCTAGATGAATATCTAGCGAGTTCTAGATGAATATATATATTTTTTATTGTTTCTTTTTTTAATGATGATCGTTAAACAGACGCATTTTATCATGCTATACTTTTCATGTGTATATTACATATATATATAGGTATATTTGAATGCAATATGGTACTACAATGATTTCATACGTTTCAAGGACTCTCGCTCGTTTAATACTGACGTAAATTATGTTTTCTCACGTAATATATACTTGCAACTTCCTGAGCATCGCCAACATGCGGAGATGAGTTGTAATTTTATATGTATTAGCTGCGTTTACTCGAAGTTATGCGATTAATTAAAATTATGAATTAAGAAGAATCGAGAGTGGAATTACGATATGGCTTGGTGGGGAATGATTTTTTTTAGCTATGACGATCCACGATGCGAAGAGTTAGAGTGGAGGGATCGTGAATTTAGAAAAATGGTTTGTCAATCGATAGAATTCGACCATGATTATGATGATTGTGATAATTATGATGGTGGATTTACCAAACTCTACTTGACGCTACATTGATGCACAAAAGCCATCGAAAGTCTACGAAGAGTCTGTCGAAAGTATTCCGAAAGTTTTGATAAATTTAGTAAACGTGAAAACTTATTAGTTTTTATTTCAAAAACTTTTGACAGGCTTTGGTAGACCTCGCGAGATCTTTGGAAATGTTTTAGTAACTGTTTCGAGATTCTATTTGCTTAGAGAGAGAAAAAGTGAAAGATACATAATTATTAATATTTTTCAATTTATAGCGAATTTAAAAAAAGTCTACTCGATAGGTGACATGAGCCAATTCATAGAAAGACAAGAATCCCAATTATAATAGTCTCGTCTCATTTCTAGCATATTCAATTACATCTGTAAATTCTTAAAATGTTTAAATATTAGTCACGAATGATTATTGACAGCTCTTTTTGTCCTTTTGGACTTTCAAGGTGATTGTTTGGGTTTGTTTTTTTTTTTAATTAGATAATTAATGGGAGAGAAAATTGAAAAAATATACCCAATCACAATTTCAACTGTAAAATATTTCACTTGAGAAACACTCGGAGTATAAAATTACAATAAATTAAATACCTTTTGCGGTCTTCTCGGATATCAAGGGATGATAAGAAATCGTCATTTTTGAAAACTGATTAATATCCCATGTGTTTTTAAATGGAAAACGTTTTTCAATAATTACATAAATTACATAAACATACAGAACATGAGTGTGGCAAAATTTCATCCCTTAAATATGTCACATGGCTTTATATAAAACTAGAAAGATATTTTTTTAATGGGCAAAATCGACTCCCCGTAATTTATTTAGTCTAAAAATGCCGTGCAATTTAATCGGTCTGTTAAAAAAAAATCTCAATACGCGATATTTTCGAGAGAAATATTTTTACACTTAATAGTCAAATGATACACAAATAAAATATGAGATCAAATGATAAAATTACAACAATAACATTTTATATATAAAAATGTTCATTCATTGAAAATTCCAGACCCAACGCAACTGTGATTTGTGCTTAAATTTTGACAGTTCGCGAACAAACAAAAGGCAAACAGGAAATGAGATTTCGACCTTCCAGGTAAGATCCGAGACGTGTGTGCCTAAAATGAAAAGGAGAGATTGGCAATAATGATAAACCAGTTCCTGCTCTCTTATAAAAAAAATTTGCGTGTGTCTTAAACGCAAATTCCCGTCAATGCATCACGCTTGTTAAAACTGTCTTTGTTAAATTCAACATTCAAAATATACGTATGTATATATATTTTTTTATTTTTTTATTTTACGTATATATATATATATATATACGTTTACATCCCCGGCATTAAACTGTTGGCCATTGATATGTGGATAATGAAAAATTAATAGGCTCAACGTGAATTAAACGTCGTTGGCTTCATCGTCAAATGAAAAATTACTTTCACATAAAAATGTCTCATTTGCATATACACACTTTGTGTGCATATGGATATAAAAAATTATGTATATATATATATATATATATATCGTGTGTCTCGGGCAATGAGAGCGAGGAGGGAGGGAGAGAGAAATTAGCATACGGGCACGTAGAGACAGACTCTCCTATCCTCATCGTGTTTCTAGCGTAATATTACTTATTAGCATAGATACGTAGGTGAAGATTGCTTTTACTCTTCGAGTCCACGCGATCTTCGCCTCTATTCTCAAAACGTTTCGGTAGGTACGTATATATATATATATATATATATATATAAGACTTTACATCTCTGTGCATGAGCCTCATATATATATATAAAATGCGAGCGTGAAATGTTCTCTAATAGAGGTAGCTAGCGCTAAAGGTTCGCGTGACTTTGGAACCTTAAGATTTTCGGATCCCTGACGATATTCTCCGGGGCTTCGTTCCAAATGATGATCACCGGATCGATGATATATGAGATATGTGATACACATCGAGAGCACATCAACCGATATGAAAGAACGGAGCGTTTGTAATACGTTACGTAAAGCCATATAAATAGTTATACAACCAGAAAAAAAAAACGATATTTTCGATCGAAAACTCCGTGGAAAGGAGCGAGGTCAAGAGATGAGCTATTTCTTTTTTCTTCTTCTTGTTAACGAGACTTTCGAGTCTTAATTGACTTCCGGCTAGCAAAAGGATGAAGAAAATTTATAAAACTCGAAAATGGAGTAAAATTTTATAAAGTTTCAAAAACGTTAAAATAAATAAAGCATGATGAGCATTTTTTATTTTTTTAACAAAACTGCGTCGTATTTTTATCCACATTTCCAGCGGCATTTTATCTGCATTTTATCCGATGGAGACAGGATCTACGAATATCCATAATTCCGACATGCATACATATATATATATATATATATATGAGGATCATTGAGAGCTTGAGTGGAATTGTCAATCGCTCCATCTATGACATCCTAACCGCGAGAAGTATTATCCTTCGATATATTTAATTCGACTTATTTCGATGGAAAGAATAAATGGATCCTGAAGGGTTCAAAGCCTGAAATAATCGAAATTAAATCGTCACGGTGTAATAGACGTGAATTATTATTGTAAATGTCTTAAAAAATTCACTAGAACTGAGGGAAAGTCTTGGAGGTGATAAAAATTTAACGCCACAAACGTCCTTTATGCAGGATGGAGACAGGATTTACGAATATCCATAATCCCGACATGCATACATATATATATATACATATATATATATATATATATAACTGAGGATCATTGAGAGCTTGAGTGGAATTGTCAATCGCTCCATCTATGACATCCTAACCGCGGAGCAATATGCCTGAGGCTAAGCACCGGTAGAGGGCCGAAGGAGGGGATGGGGGATGATCATCAACACCGTCATCTTGGAATATCGTGGCAGTATGCACCGCGTATCCATACGCCATCAAGAGTCGACCAGGTCGGGTTGTGTATACACTTCGTGCATGCTGATCCCCCCTAATGCCAATCCAATATGACGGTCAATCAATGCTACGTGTATGTCAGAGCCTCGGTGAAGGGGCACTATTTGAGCTATATATGCGGTTGTATGTGTTTATATGTCTATATATATATATATACATTGATATACAAGCCATTCCATCCCAACTCGATCTACTTGTGACCTCTGACCTTCGCGATTTCGTCGATGATATTTCATCTGCATCATTATT
The DNA here is from genome assembly GCA_963669185.1 of Dyspetes luteomarginatus. Taxonomy (NCBI): domain Eukaryota; kingdom Metazoa; phylum Arthropoda; class Insecta; order Hymenoptera; family Ichneumonidae; genus Dyspetes; species Dyspetes luteomarginatus. Next base: position 11,627,352 of record OY769911.1, on the reverse strand, counting down.
CCAGTTCAAAAAAGCATCCAATTATTTTTTCGACATTAAATAACAAGATAATCAAAATTTAAATATAACTTAAAAAAAAAATCAAAAATCTTGTGGAGGATATAAAAATTTCTGTTCGCAAAGAAACTCGGAAAAAGTTGAAGGTAAAAGGGAATGTCGGTTCACTCTTGTGCTCAACATAAAAATTTTGATATTTGACACCATAGATGATTTAATTTTTTTGTAGATTTTTCACAAAGGGCTTTAAAAAAAATAATTTTCAATAATAATTGCCAAAAAAACTGGAGTTTAAAAAAATTCAAATATTCCGTGGCAAAGAAAGCTCAGCTGTACACCAGAGTTAGCTGATATTCGCTTGTAAATATTTCCGATGATTATTTTTCAAGAAAGCCTCGAATAAAGTCTGATGGTATACCACAGACAACTCTGGAATTAAGCTCAAAAATTTGTATACCTTACAGGCGATTTTTGAGAATTTTTTCATACATTTCGAATTATAATGTCAAGTGTTGTCGGAAATTTAGCTTAAAAAATTATTATTAAATAACGATTGGCAATAAAAATATCATTAAAAAAACTGAACTCCTTTTAATGTTGTTTAATGTGTTGAGACAATTATTTAAAAAATCCTTAATCCGTTTTAGAAGGGTAAAGGTCATAATGTGGGTCATGTTGGGGTCGAATGACTCATATGCTACTGTCAGGCTGTTGTACCAGTGGCAGAGAGCGATAGAGCGTAAGGGGTTGAGTTAGACAACTAGGAGTGTCCTATAGACGTGCTTTACGTTGACAAGTGAGACCGATCATTGGCACAAGCATGTGCTTGCTCATACGGACCAAATAATCGAACACGATATCCGGTCAATTGTAGTGCCATTTCCATTCACCCCTAAAAATTTATAATATTTATCGAATTATCGATTAGTTGAATAATGGAAAAAATAATTTTTGGTGTAAATACTCTGGTAATTTCCAAGTTTAATTTTGATAAATTTTAACCATTATCGAGAAGTTCCGTACATAATGATAACATTTCTTTTTGTACGGGCAGAATTATTTTATAGATCACTATATGACAAAAACGCAAAAAGTACTGTTTTCCATTTTTAATTTTTTTTTTTTGCCATAGGAATTTTTTCATGGAATAAATTTGCTTCAAATAGCCCATAAGTAGCTGTCAGGGTTTGTCCAAGTTTCCAATAATCGGTAGTCAAGATTTGTGTAAGTTTCCATTATTTTATGACATTCTTACGAGTGCACAGAAAAAACTGCGTAAATAAATTTGTGCCAATATAATCGGCTCTTACGACAGAGCTTGGGAATTATTACAGGGAATAACCAAACGTCGGAAAATTAATCTCTGACTGAACGATTCGATGCAGTAGCTGGCGGACGATTGAACGGTCACCAATCCAAGTACTGACCGCGCCCAATATTACTTATCATTGATAACCGCTGAAGTCACCCGACAACAGCTTATCTATCGCAATTGATCCCAAACAAAATTATAATAAATCGCTCCTAAATTAGCAACAAAAAAAACCAACAAAAATTCAATTAATTAGAAATCTGCCTAATTAATTCAGACTTCCGTTATCAAAAGATAACATGTTATCGTATGTAATATTAGCTCAAACAAAGACGTAGAAGAAAAAAAAATACTACACTATCGGGAATCGTGACGTTGTACTCGTGCCTATGGCGACCGAGCAATTACATACATCCATTTTAATATATATATATACATATATATGTACATGCAAGCTAAACTGCCACTGGTATTAGGCGAGAGGCGCGATTCTAACCCGTAATAAAGTGTTGGAGGTCTTTCGAGAGAGCGCATGCCACTTACATGCATACATGGATACATACATACATATATACATGGATACATACATACATACATGGATACATACATACATACATACATACATACGTACACACACACACATACATACATACATGAACCATTCCACGTCTGTTCAGTCACCCAAACAATGGATTTAAACAAAAAAAGTCGAAAAATCCGGTGACATAATAACAACAGTTATTACGTCGTATCAAATATTCGTATTATTTCATTTTTCCTTCAGCCTGATATCTCGCAAGCAATGCAATTAATAAAAACCGAAATTTTCTTAGTTTTCCTTGATCTATAGAAAAAAAAGATGTTTCTGGAAATATTATTAAATTTAAATAATTTTCCAAAAATAAAACAATCAATTTTTCTCAAAGCTACAGAATTGGGCACCTGTTGCTCTAAAATGTGGAGCTATTTGTAATGAAAAAAAATGCACACATATATATATATATATATATGTGCTAATGTGCCACGCAATTATATAGTCCTAACACACAATTGATAGCGACCCAGGAAAAAAATAATCACTGCCACTTTTATTCGTTTCTTATATTAATTATCCTTGTAAATGTAACGTATAGCTAAGTTGAACAAGTTCCCTGATCTCTGCACCTTTTATAAATATACACCCAAGAGCAGAAACTCGTATCAGTTCGGTGAATAAAGATTTATCGTTAGTATCGTTTCTATCGTGGCGCGATTCACATCCCACCGTTTTATCCGTCAATGAAACGTGGTGCACCGTTTTTTTTATACACATATATATACCTGTATATATAGTTTTACGAGCTTGTGAGTACATTTAAAATTATATGGTAAATTTAGTCGTAACGGAGAATTCTATTTTAACAAAAATCCCAATGTGGAAATATACAAATAAGCTTTTATTTCAATACCCTCTGGCTTTATGAGCAAGGTGGAAAAATATCGCGTGCAATGCGCAGCATCCAACTGGGAGTTTCACAGTATCTGCTTCGACCGGATATTATTACTCTCGCGCAAATTGTCCGACCAATTGAACGTCGCACTTTGACGTTTAACGCTTAAACGTGCTTTAAGACTTTTATTATATACATAAAACTATGTATATGTATATAGAAATGTGCCCATCAATGTATAAAATAGTCCATGGGCCATTCGAGACAGAATCGAACGATCTCTGACATTCACAATTTTTCGTCTTTTTTTTTTCTTTTTAATGGGGTCCAGGAAAAAAAAATATTCCAAGCCAATTTTTAGTATGAAAAAAAAAATCATTGTAATTATCCATGTAGTTTTGAAATTCCGCTTGGCTGTTATCGATTATTATAAAATTTGTTTACAAATTTCTTTGATTAAAAAGAAAAAAAAATGTCATACCACCTGAAGATTAACGTGGATGAGTATAGTAGAAATAAAAAGTTTTTCATATTTTTATATATTATATTTTTATACAATGAGATCGATTTTTTTTTTTTTTTTTTCGATAATCCACAAATTTTTTCGTCTACGCCCAAAATACACAAATGACAGAAAAATAGAAAAAAAAATGGGAGTCGTGGCTCTGTCGAATTAGCCATGAACGATCTATACGTTTATATATATATATATATGACTTGCAGAATTAAATTCCTCTCTTACGCTCACATCCTACATAGATACTTGGCAATTTTTCTGGTAAACTCCCGAACGAGACAGGAAGAGGTCATTGCTACAATGTTATTCAAGCAAATGCTTCAAGTACACGTGTACTGCCACAAAATTTCTCCGATTTCATTGATAAAAGACTGATAATAAATTCATTATTTTTCTTTAGATAATTTGCAATTTGTTGAGATCGATTGATAAAAAAAATCAGGATAAGCTATCGGTCAGCCAGAGATATAAATTATAGTGTATTTCACACGGAATTGTCATACTGGAAGTGCGATCGATTCGAGACTCTTTCTGCGATCCTCTTGCACAGAAATATTTTTTTTTTGTTTTTTTGTTTTTTCTTAAAGAACGGAAAAATGGCAATAGTTTCGAAAATGCAATCGAGACAGATGGTGAAAATTTTTGCAAATTTTGGAAAAAGTGCAACGTGGACGCGATGCAGCTCAAATGTTGGTGTTTGTCCGGTTATTGGGGAAACCGACAATAAATGGAGTCAAATTCGCCCATTCGAGGATATACCTGGACCCAAACCCATGCCAATTGTTGGAAATCTGTTCAGATTTTTGCCCTATATAGGTATACGATATTTTTATTTTTATGTACTTGGTAAACTCGATTTTTTGTCAATTTTTTTTCAAACGACATCAACAGGGTCAAAGTTTATTCTCCATAATCGAATTTAATGATAAATTCGATAATCAATATGTTTAATAATTATCAAAGTTGAACATTCAATTAATTAATTCTGATCATTATCAAATTTTAATTAATAATTTTTTAATTCCTAAATTTTTAAGTCATTAAATGAAAGACTATTTATTTAATTTTCATTTTTTAACAAGATCTCATGTTTTTAGGTGAATATGGTGGTGATCATTTGCTCGAACAGATGTATCAGTTTCGAAATAATTTTGGTGACGTAATGAGACTTGAAGGTTTATGGGGTCGTAGGTCAACGGTATTTCTCTTTGACGCTGAAGAGTGTGAAAAAATGTATCGTCTAGAAGGCGTGTGGCCTGCTCGAATAGCAATCGAAACGATGAAACGACATCGCGAGGTGAATCCCCAGATATTCAACGGTCAGTTCGGACTAGTTTCAAGGTATTTCCATTATCATCTATGTACCATAAATAACTATATCGTTTTTTTTTATCACCTTTCTGATAAATTAATCATCGATATAATCGTGCAATATATATATATACACATATCTATCTAGGAATCTATCAATCTAATATTTAATCATTTGTCATTCGCCCATTTTTTCCCAGTCAAGGAAAAATGTGGCACGATTTTCGTAGCAACGTTAATCAGCATATGATGCAACCCCGTGCAATCAAACCCCATGTTGCCCAAGTGGATCAAGTTTCCGGCGAGTTTATCGAAAAAATGCGCAAACTTCGCGATGCAAAAACTTTAAAATTGCCACCAACGTTCAACAACGAAATGAATAAGTGGGCCCTCGAGTGTAAGTATATACTCTATATCTATATACATACCCTGTGGACTCATATGCGACTCTTATATATACATATCCTTGCACATACTTTGAACACTTTGTCCCAAGTTTTATTTGATCAAACAAAAGTATATTTGAAATAATACTTTTTGTGTTTATTATTAAAACAATTCTATCGCAATCACACAATTCACCAATTTAATCAAGATTTTATTGGACCTAAATAAATTCTCGTTAAAAAAAAATTCATTCAAATACAAAAAAAAATATCATACTTTGAATTATGCATTTTTTAAATTAGCCAAATTGTATTAAACCCAAATAATTTTTCAATGAAATAAATAAGTTGTATTCGAATAAATTGAATTTGTATCTTCTGGTGTGAATAATTACCTGCAATTATACATTTTATTTTACTAAAATTTTAATTTGATTATTAAAGTTTATCGGTATCAATCAAATTCCCACCTCTCGTGACATATATATATATATATATGGCTGTGTATTTACTACTCAGGACTTCCTGTGTATATAAGATTCACGCAATAGTGATGATATATGAGCCACTTTGTATAAGCGAGGGGAAGAAAAATAATAAGAGACATAGTGAAATGGAAAAAAAAAATGGTAAAAGGTAAATGACACCACTCCGGGCTCGAGGAAAAAGGTTTGCACATTAGAGAGCACGGTATAAAGTTTTACGAGACGTCGACGAAGACGAAGACGACGACGACAACGACACGAAAGACTTAACTCTATATCTACATAATACGAGCTTTTTCCACGTCTCTCTCCCTCTCTCTCGTTTATTCGCACTTTCCCGTCTCTCATTTTCATTAGATAATGAAAAATATCATATTTTTTTGCCAAACTTCTTTTGCCTCGTCCCCTGTCCAACCTCGCTAGGCACGAGTTCCAATTTTCGCGTTTTCCATTTCTCAAGAAAACTTCTTTTTGTTACAATTTTTTTATTTATCTCGTGAAAATATATTTCATTTTATTTTCTTCGTGATAAAACTTCCGAGTGATTAACTCACTGCCTTGCACTTATTCTGCTATATTGCGAAATAACTTCCGCATTTTTATTAGCTGCCTCATGTATCTATATAGATATTCATGTCCTATATTTGGAATATTTCTCTCGTTGATTGAGATCAAGAAACAGTTTATTCACTCTTTTGTGGCGAGCACTCGTTGGCCTTGGGTGAAAAAAAAAAACACGATCAAGTTTACTACCGTTCAGTCTTTTGTGCCAATCTCTTTCTTCTTTTTTGTTTCCATTTTTATGCACTCGTATAACTAGTGTGCAGCGGGATAATGAAATATATATATATATATATATATATATATATATATATATATACACATAAATCGATCATTCTGGTTGCTTACATACATAAATGTGATTCACGGTGGAATTTACAGAGTAATAAGATTTAGTAATAATAAACTTCTCTAAAGATACGCACGAGGCTCTGTAATTAATGCCAATGCGAAGATTTTTTTTTTTATCTATGAAAAAATTCAATCGAAAATTCGATTCAGTTACTGTGAATTCCCTTATTGTACAATTGCGATTCAGGGTCAAAAGACTCCACGCAATTACGTATACGATTTTTGTTGTTTTTAACAAAAAAAAATCTCATTTCGATATTGACAACGATAATTCATTATCTTTTCCTCACACGAACTCTTGACTGTTGCTCAAGGTAAATCATCGATTAAATAATCAATAAGTTTCATTCTATCAGAGTACGATCATATCAAGAAACGATTCGATCACACCCGTCGTTATCATATCAAAATTAAAATAATAACAATGTGAGAATTTTTTTTTAAATTAATCGTCATATTAATTTCGGATGAAATATTGGACAAACTTTTGAATTGAGATTGATCGTAATCTGTCGGGGAATCATTCGTGGACTTTGAATTTAAATTTTTTAATTTAACTATTGGAAAATCAGCAATTAAAAAAAATCCCCGACCGAAAAATCGGCAAATCAAAAAATAACTGAGTAACAAAATCAACGAAAAATCTCCGTTCCAATCAGGAAACGTAAAAAAAAAAAAATGATTGCAAATTTCTTGTTTATAATTGACCTCCGAGATTTTTTTTTTGTGAAAATTCGTGGCAAATATTTGTCGATGTTATGTACTAAAAGGGAAAAAAATCGTGAGATCCATGAGGCAATGTCAATTAGCCTGAAATGCTCTATGTATGCATATTTATCCAAATCAAAAGAAATTCACTTCCGTTATACGTATAAATAATAAGGGTAATCGATGCTCTTGATAACGTTCTATCCGGTTTTATCGTGAACTGATTGGCGGTCTATCAATCATCCATTTATTTTTAAGTTCTTTTTTTTACAAATAACGTTACTAGAGGAAAAAAAAATTACGAGATGAAAAATAAATAATTTCTGTAATTTAGGAATATTCTTTTTTTTTTAAATATATACAATTTTGAGATCATGAAAAATTATTGGACGGAGCGAAATTGAAACTGACATTTTCTTACAATTTTGCAATCCATCCAATATCATCACACATTTACATCCAATTACATTGTGATTTTGTTTTTTTTTTAAATCATTTTTTGCAATTTTTTTAGCCATCTGTGCAATTGCCCTTGACCACCGTATGGGTTGTCTGGAAGGTAATCTAGCCGTGGACTCGGATCCCCAGAGAATGATAAACGCTGTTCACGAAATGTTCGAAATGTTTTTCTTATTGGAGATCAGGCCATCGTTATGGAAAATTTACGATACGAGGAATCTCAAAAAGCTTTTCCGCGCATTGGACACAATCACTGGGTACGTTATGCATTATTTTTCCAGTGAAAAATAATAAACATAAGGAAGAAAAATATATATATACCTATAAATAGGTATATATGTATTTTTAATTAAATTCGTATCTGTAACTTTTGTTACAAGTGCACTTTTGTCAAAATTTGAATGATTTTTTTTTAATTTTTTTTTGTTTTTTTTCACAGAATTGCAAGACAATACATTGGGGCAGCAAAGGACAGATTTAGTGCTCAAAATGAGAGTGTCAAAAATGACAAATCTCGGGACAAAAGTATTCTGGAAAGTCTACTCGGTATAGACCAGCAAACGGCTCATATAATGGCACTCGACATGCTGACTGCGGGAATCGATACGGTAAGAAAAAAGAGCCCCCTAATGTCACATTAATTCACAATATTCTTTTGTTTTTTTTATTAAAATGAAAATAATAATTTATTTTTTTTCGTTCCCAATTTTCAAAAGCTCAAATTTTGTTTCCTTAATACCATAATATCACGAAAGTAATTTTTTGATATTTAAAAAAATTACGAAATTTAAATTTATCTCATTTTTATTAACGAATTTTTTTTTTTTTAATATTATTTTCAAGAATTAATTTTTCAATCGTTTTTAATGAAAAAAATTACAGACTAGCAACGCGGGTGGTGCGCTGTTGTATTACATCGCGACGAATCCGAACGCTCAGAAAAAATTGCGCGAGGAGATTTTTCGAGTTTTGCCGGAAAAAAATTCGCCAGTCACGTATGAGACTCTGATGAACGAAATACCGTATTTAAAAGCATGTGTAAAAGAGACCCTGAGACTTTCGCCTATAGCAATTGGAAATCTTCGAACTATGGAGAAGGACGTTGTACTGGCTGGTTACAGAATACCAAAGGGCGTAAGTTCAATTTTTAATAACGATATAACGAGAAAATTATTTTATTCGCGTAAATCAAATTCATTAAAATTATACGAAATTTATTTTAATTAAATAAAATTGATTAAAGAAAAACAAAAACGTTTTCACAAATAAAGTTCAAATTGATACGATTAAAATTTATTTGAATTAAAATTCGTTTTTCTCGCTATAATAATAATAATTATTATTATTATTATTATTTCAATGATTTAATTAAGAATAATAAATTTTGCGTATAGACGGACGTTATAGCTGGTCACTCTCTGCTCGCTCGTGATTCTAAACACTTTCCAAATCCAAATGAATTCATACCCGAACGATGGCTTCGGGGTAACACTGACGCGGCAGTCTCAGCGAAAGATACTCATCCCTTTGCCTATATGCCATTTGGCTTTGGACCTCGTACGTGCATCGGTCGAAGATTCGCCGAGCTTGAGATTGAAACTCTCGCGTTGAAGGTAAAAACAAAAAAATAACGAAATTTTTTTTTCCGCCAATCGTTGAAAAAATTCAAAATTAACTTTGACATTTAATAAATTTTCAGTAACTTCAAAATTACTTCTTGTATTAAATTTTCTTTGAGAAAAACAAAAAAAAAAATATTTTTCATCAAAAATTTGATAAATATATTTTCTTTTTTTTTTTTCAAATCTGATTAAAGGTTTTTCGAAATTTCCAATTGGAATGGACTGGACCGCCTATGGTGACCAAGACTCGTTTTATCAACACAATCGCCTCGCCCCTCGAATTCAAACTGACCGATTTATGAAAAAAAAAAAAAAAAACAAAAACAAAAAGACGTCCCGAATATAGCGAATTAAATAAAGAATTACGCTTAATTATACACCGAAATATTTTATTTTATAAGAGACAATTTTATTTGTAATATAATATTTTTTTAACACGTGTACATTGATAAATACGTTAATAATAATAATAAAATAAAAAATGAAAATATTTATTTTCTAATTATCCTGTAGTCGTTTTATTCTTGTGGATCTTCCAGGCGTGCTGTATTCCCCAAATATGCCAGAGGCCTCATGTAACTAACGGAATGATACATTTTGTTAATAATAATAATAATAACAACAATAATAATAATAATAATAATAAAATAAAAAATGAAAATTTTCGTTTTCTAATTATCCTGTAGTCGTTTTATTCTTGTGAATCTTCCAGGCGTGCTGTATTCCCCATATATGCCAGAGGCCTCATGTAACCAACGGAATGATAAATTTTGTTCTCGTTACGCCTAAATGTTTTATTTGATAAGAGACAATTTTATTTGTAATGTAATATCTTTTTAACACATGTACATAGATAAATTGTTAATAATAATGATAATAATAATAATAAATGAAAATCTTTGTTTTTTAATTATCCGGTAGTGGTTTTATTCTTGTGCATCTTCCAGGCATGCTGTATTCCCCATATTGCCAGAGGCCTCATGTAACCAACAGAACGATAAACTTTATTCTCGTGGAGTGCCTCGGGAGTCTCGAAGGCAAGACCTATTTTTTCGTATATCGTTCTGTAAGCACCCTCAGCAGTGCGAAAACCTTCCTCGAGCATGCCCTACAAATACTTTCAAGTTAATTACAGCGATGCCAATTAGCAATTGCAATTATTGGCTGGAAACGGAAATCAAAGAACGTGGAAACGAGAAATGAATTGAATGTTTCAGTAAACTTTTAAGGGGCTTCAGATTTTTTTTTGTTTTTCATCTTATAATTTTTATATTTTTAAACATTATTTTAATCATTAAAAAATAGAATGGAGCTTCGAGAGCTCACAAACTCAATGACTTTTTTTGTTTCATCAATCGTGAGGGGTTGAAATGAACTGGAAAAATATTAGCCGACAATTTCATCGTGAGTTGAACAAAAAATTGCTGACAGAAAAAAAACAATATTCGAAAAATTTATTGGTTCAAAATAATATGCCAGTTCAGTGTATTTTGCTCACGATCGAGAAAACATGCGATAAAAATTGACTCGAGTAACGAACGGATTAATTATTATTAAAATATATATTATTAAATTATATAATAATAATTGTACTATAATTCGAGAATTGGGATAATTTTTCATTTACCTCGTGTATCATGAGAGCAGCAAGACCGTAAGTAACGCCAGTCCACATTTCTTCGCTCTGTATCGTCATTCTGTCAATTCCAATATGGGGAATAAAACCATTAACAGCGCCCTGTTTTCCATCCTTAAATTTCATCACATTGTTTGAAAATATTGTTTCCAGAGACGACCTGACACGATCCTCTGGAAAAATCTGCAAAGACATTATCATTCAAATAAATAATTTTTTATTATTTTTTATTTTTTTTATTTTTTTTTTTTGCACCTCGTGATCAAAGCCGCACGCTTGCATGAACCATTGTCCGCAAAGCTGATCGCTCATTATGGCTTTACGATGCTCAGATTTGCTAGCATCAAAATTGTAGTATTGTCCTAAAAAAAAAAAAAAAGAAAAATATTTGTATTTATTAATTATCGATTCATAATCCAGAGATAATTTAAATTTCTTTTTTATTTCAATATTATGCTGCTTCGAGACAACGTGGAGATTTTTTTTTTTTCCTTTTTCTTTATAAACTTACCGTTCCACAATTTTTCCTGAAACGCCTGACTAGCCTTGGATAAAACATCCCTGTATTTTATCACCATCTCAACATTATCGAGAATCTCTGCAATTTTCGTAAAACACCTGAGGGCACCGAGCCACAAACTACCGCAATATGAACTGAGAGAGAAAACAAATTATAATAATGACATTATTAATATATTCGAGCAACATAGAAAATTCTACGAGACGTAAAATGGTATATTTTTAGTCATCAGTTTCCATATCGTAAAATTTTATACATCGTCGAAGACTAAGGTGAATTTCCAACACTTTGACCAAAAAATCCCATCTTTGGCCCAAAATCTTTGACCATCAGAAGAAAACAAAATTTATTAGGAGGAACAATTTAAGAGTGCAATTAATAAACGAGATAAGAAATAATCAAAATAATGAGTGAAAAGTTCACGTGGTATTTATATAAAATTAACCAAAATAGACAAAATTTCTGGTTTAATTGGAGAAAAAAAAATTGATGGGCAAGAAAATCTTGGCAAACTTAGGCAGTCATTTTACTCTCGGATAATAATTTAAAAAATAATGAAAATAATAATTTTTAAAGATTTAAACTTCGAGAATATATTATATCCATTGCATTTGTCCTAAGACTTCAACTTTTATGTTTCACACGATATTACTTGATTAATTCAAATACGATCTGAGTTGCAATGCTAAAGAGGTCAAAAACTGGCACGTTCACCTTACATAGCACAATTTTTTAATATATTTTTTTAATTACCTTGGACCTTCGGCTATCCAAGTATCATATGTTTGGTCAGGAATGCCCGAATTTTCAATCAGACCATCGCCATCTTTGTCCCAAATCATCGAACTCTCGATGATCAGTTTCAACGTTGGCCAAAAATCTCTCAATGTTTGTATACTGCCGTTTATCACATAATCACGATAACAGGTCAGTATAAATTTTGGATTTAAATCCTTCCAGCCGGAAACGTCATGAACCGGATAAGAATTTATCAACACGAATGGCTCTTCGTCTACAATTTTTTCGTTCAATTTTTTGTTTTTTTATTACGAATAAAATATAATGTGTGATAAAAATAAATAGATGTGAAGAATGTTTAAAAAAAAATTAAGGATGCAAAAAAAAAAAAAATTAACCCTCTCCTACCGTGATTTATTGCACGTGTTTACTTACCAGGATCGCCAATGTCGTGAGGCACGAAACCCACGACCTTTCTAGGGGCTTTCGTACCATCGAATAGCATTGTTCGCGATTCATTGTCCGTTCTGTGAACACTATCGCGAATCTCGTATTGCAACGAGGCTTGCAAATTTGGCCATAAACTCGATAGAGCAAAAGAGGCGTAAAAATGTACGTCGTAAGTATTGTACATTCTGTATTCGTGACCTTCGAGATACGCGAAACGTCCGTACTTGTACCTGATTCATGAATATTCTTATAATAATAATAATAATAATTTAACGATGATTATTTATTTAGGATAATGATTAATAATCGTTTGCTTGTTACTATCGATTAGCTGATCAGGAATGAATTAATTATTGTTAAAATTACCGTGGATCGGTAATTGGAAAATCATCATGAATTTCGTTACATCTGAGCCAAATTGTACCACCGTCAGCCACATAATACAGTTCATTGAAAAGTGCACTTTTGTACCAATCAGGCAAATCTTGATCGTTCAAGACTTCGCTCTGCCATTCGTATATATCGGCCTCCCACGAAGAATAATTATCCAACGAATAATGCGATATTTCCGGGGCGACCGATTTTTCCAGATCGTAAAAATATGTGGTATAATATCTTTAAAAAAAATTAACTAGTCCATGTGGCGTCTTTATCGTTTGAGCTGTTTTTTTTTTATTTTTTTACATTTACTGACCTCATATATTCGCGCTTTTTGCAATGGAAATTGATCTTTGGCATGTCCCAGACTAGACTGAATTCTACTTGACTCTTTTGGCCAGATCTGACGAGAGTCGAGGCACAAACTGCACAGGCTGTATGTTTTTCTAAAGATCGATTATAATTAATTAAATATTGATTTGTTTTTTTATGAAGATTGTTTATTATTGTTATTATTATTTTCAAATAATATTATTAGTGTGTTAAATTTTTAGGTAAAATATTGAGACGCGTTTATATATTATGAAGGACTCTCGATCGTCTCAAATCAACGTGATTCAAAAAAGTGGGAAAATTGACACGAGCAAGAGAGCACTCTTATAATGGCTGTGTTATGTGATATACATTGGCAGCGATAAAAATCTATAGTACGTGTGGACACCATATATTATAGATTTGTAGGGCTGCCAGTGTGTATCGGCATTAGCCAGTGTTTAACGATATCGTAGGGTGAGTGCACTAGTAAATGAACAGTGCCCAGTGAATGAACACTTCACGCGAAGTATATCTGTATATCACTATATATGTATACAGATATACTTGGCGTGAACCAGTGAACCAGTGAATGAACCCATGTGTGTGTGTAGTGATTTTTAAATCACTACACACACACACACACAGGGGTTCAGACCCCTGGTAGTGATTGGGTAGTGATTTAAAAATCACTACACACCCACACACACACACGCACAGTGTTATACGATATTGTAGGGTGAGTGCACCAGTAAATGAACAGTGCCCAGTGAATGAACACATCACGCGAAGTATATCTGTATATCACTATATAGAGATATACTTCGCGTGTATCAGTGAACCAATGAACGAACCCCTGTGTGTGTGTGAGTGTGTGTGTGTGTGTGTGTAGTGATTTTAAAATCACTATTTTAAGACAAGAGTTCATTTACTGTTGCTGAATCTTAAGCGTTGATTCACTGGTGCTGAACCGTAAGCGTTCATTCACTGGTACACTCACCCTATCGCTCTTGTTTTCTGTATTAATTTTCGCTGTGCGAGCTGCGAACGCGCTCTCTCATTTTTCTATACTTTTCATACTGGCCCTTATTTCGGCTTCAATAGAATATCAAACTCGCGAGATTACATGAGAATGGATTTTTCAATAGGGAATTACTGATCGTGAGACAAAAATATTTGATTACTTTTATTTCAACGTAAATGTTCCTGAAAAAAAAAATAAGTTCGCTCCAAATAAATTCGATTTAAGATAAATAAAATTTGAATTTAATCGATTTTTTTTTCTTTTTCATATATTATTTGAATCTAACAAACAAAAAAAAATCAACCCTTCTTACTATAACATATGAAACGTAAATGTATGAAGAATTGTAAAAAAAAATCGTCATATATATATATATATATAACATCGTTAAAACTCCCATACTTGTTTTTTCGGAAAATCTCTCCACTTTAGTGTCGAGTTTTCCGGTCTGACTCAGAGATTTCCACAATTCTTGTCCGCTACCGAGCGGATCGAAACTGAGCTTACGCGACGTTACGAGGTCGCTTCGTGATGACCTCGCAGCAACCGCGTATGTGCACGACATACCACGCAATTCTTGGTGTATCATTACACCGACCGTATTGTCATTGTATTCGAACGACTCGTTCCATTTGTCACCTGTAACGGCGAGACGTTTTTTTTTTTTCTTTCTTCTTTTCTCTCACTAACTCTAGAGCGCTTGACAATCGAAGATTTACGATATATATATATATATATATATATATATATATAGCCTCGAATTATCAACATATATATATATATATATATGTTAATAATTCGAGACTAAATCGACAAAAATGTTTCCTTCAAAATTTTTACTTAATTTTTTATTTATTTTCATAACATAATTGACATAATTGTTGTGTCTCGACATGAAAAAATATTTCAGAACAATTTTCCGATTTATTGAAAAATCGGTCTGCGACTGTTATTTATGAAGTTTTTAATTAAAAAAAAAAAAAAAAACCTTTGTTAATAACAATATTTTTTATATTTCTTAAAAATGAGTGTGTTTCTAGTTTAAGGGTTAAGAAAATCTTTCTCGTTTTTCAAAATCTTCGTTCCTTTATATCAAAGAAATTTTTTAATAATCCAAAAGAAAAATAAAGTAGTAAATAGTGTGCACTATTGAATTGAAAAATCATTTACCATTACTTATAATTATTTCGTTAAAAAATAATAAATTTTTAACGTTTTTCAACTAAAAATTATAATTTTTTCTGGTTTTTTTTTTTTTTTTAATTTTCAATATATGGATACGTATGTACCTTCGATATTATCACCCTGACCGCTCTGAAATGTGAACGTGATGCTCACGTCGTAATTGATTTTCGATGAATTTTCAATTTCCCAAACAAAAACTGCACAAGGCAACGAGCTGTCCTTGTAATTGTTCGGTATAACGGGAGATATTTGGCGACACACAAGTCTCAATGAATATTTATTAAATTCGTAAACTGTCCACGAGCGTGGATAAAGAGCCGTGTATGAGGCATCCTTGCCCTCGAAATTCCAGTCCCAAGAGGACAAATTTTTTCGCTTTCTATTCTCGAAAATACGAATATTCTTTTAATTATTTAAATAATTTGAAAATTAATAAAAAAAAAAGACGAAAAAAATTAACTTTCATTCAAACCATGGCAAGTTTCATGACCTTAATAATTAAACGAGCCTAAAGTTATTTTATCGCGTAAAAAAAATAATTTACTCCCTCATTTTGACTATTTGTTTACATTTTATTTTATTTTTATTCAAATTCCCAATAATAAAATATTCATATGAGTCCATTCCATAGGTTGCAAAACACCCGAATATTTCTCATAATTTGCCACAATTTAATTGTTAATTAATCAACTAATTTTTTGTTAAAAAATAATACTAATAATAATAATGTGACGGTTAAGGGTGTCAAATTTTTTTGCAACACGATAAGATATATAATTATTCCTATTCTATCCATGCTCTAAATAAAAAAAATAAAAAAAAATCAACTAATTAATCAATTATTTAATTAATGATTATTCGGTATGAGGATTAGAAGAAAAATGAATTTGTGACCATTTAGAATTGAAAAAAAAAACATTCATGCAGCTTTGAGATTCGTTCGAGTCTCTTACTCTGTCGATGCTGGCGATAAAACTTGTTGACAGAGAGTATTTCCATTCGTGTCTCGGACTGTGACGATAAAACGATTCGCATCTACGATGTTATATTGATAATCTCCCGGTATGAGAGCATACCGACAAAATTCACCCCTAAAGCCTCGTCCTATCGTACCAGATCCCAATCCACCGATCGGTGCACCTTTTCATCGTTCGATTATATTTTTTATTAAAAAAAATATATATTTTTACGAAAATTAATTTTCAAAATTTATAAAAATTCATCTATATTATATTTTAAAGAATTTTTAAAATTTCCTATGTGCCTTAACAAACCGTAAATTTTCATTCCCGTTAGTGGCCTAACGAAATCCATAATTGGCAATCGACCCTTCTTCAAAATATCCCAATAATAAAACATGTATCTGAAAAATCAATACTTCGAGATTTCCTCCGTCTTATAATTTTCTTGTTATTCTCTAAGATTGGATTTTTTATTTCTTTTTCATTTTTTTAATAAGAAAGATATTCGAAAACAATTATTTTTCAATTTTTGAATTGATTGAAAAAACTTTTGAATCGAGCAGGTGGCGCCATCTTCATGAATTATGTTGAAACGAAACGAAACTTATCGATCCTGGCAGCTCGTGAAATTATCGCCGTCGTTAAAGAAGATCGTTACGTTACCAATTCATAATTATTATTCTTGAACAAATAAACGAGAAAGACTATTTTTTTCCCCTGCATTTATCGAGCAATTCGCTATCAAGTATCAACTGATAAGAATAATATGTACATTAAAATCCGTTCGAATTTTGCAACCCCTAATATCATTGAAAGGATTATTCAGGGTTATTCAGGATCTTTTTTTTATAGTAAATGAGTGCATGTATGTGTAAATATGCATAAAAAGGCCACAATCGTGTAAATAATTCTGCTCACCTCCAACTCATGGGAAGCATATGTGGCAATTGAGAAAATCGTGGTCGCAATTTTTGTGACCAATTTTCGGGATATTCATGATCAAGACGAACCTTGAAACCATACTCTGGTATTTTCGTAACACCCTTGCTCGTCTCGTCAATATTGCATTCGTCGCCCACCATTATATTATGAAAAATATGAACTTTTTAAGCTACGACTGTTTTTATTGTTGTTATCACCAATGACGTGTGACTTTACCGCGATGTGTTGTATAACTAAATACATTCCCAGCGTAGGGAAAAACACAACGTACACACATTGTTTTATCGTGTTTCTGTACCAAACTGTAGATGATTTTATATGCCATACTCTGTTAAATTCAACGATACCGGCTCAAAATAGTTATTATCCTTACCTACAGACTGGGAAATCAGCAAGCGATCGACAGAAGAACCGGCAGCAAACTCACTCACTCACTCACTCACTCACTCACTCACTACTCCTCCATTTTGTTTCTTCTTTACCGGTTGTTGGTCAAAACTTCCGAATTTGCGACTTACCACTTTTTCAACAGCTCTACCGGCACTTGGGAAACCTGTAGAATCGGTAGTTTCGTAGCCAGCTGAAAACCAACGAACCTGAACGTTTTCGGAGATTTTAATGTTCTCAAGACCATAACGAACGGATAAAAAATTAAGTCGCCGCGCGAGGCCGCATCATAATAGATACAAAGGTCCTCCGTGGGGTCTGGATTAATATCGATGCACATCAAAAGTTTTTCTCCGATTAATTCAACTTTTCTTATCACTCGTGTTTACAAAAAAATGTAAACTACACTAGTTTTAATCCGTGTATCCGCGTATTTATTTTCAACTTTGTACCGACAAACGACATTTTGCCGATGCGCAACCCGCCGCGTATTAATTATAATGACAATACTATCACGATCGCTCGCAAATGTACGATTATCGTACCTCATCACTAATTAACGATACCAGCGCACTAATAAATGTTTTTATAATCATTGCAACTCCACCGCACTTTCTTTTAATCCTCAAAACATTATCGAACATCTTTATGACGCTCTCGTTTAAACACGATCAACACGATATACATTTTAAAGACGCCGACGCATGCGCAGCTGTGTCAGTCGTGACGACACCGCAGCTCCGTGAAAATCCGATGGATGGCGCTGATTCGTGTTACGAGCTTCGTGATTAATCCGCTAGATGGCAATCAGAGCCTCGAAAAAATTTGAAGCCCCAATCCTCAATTCCCAATTGTATCAGCACATATGAATGCGTGTGTACTCTACGCGCTTGGAGCAGCTGTTTTGTTTGTCATTTTTAATTTTTAACGTAATAAACGTCGTAAGAAAGTTCTTTTTTAGTCTCGAAGACTTCGATACTCCTTTAATTATAGTGCTATTACAATCTGGTGAGAAAGATAAGGCTTCGAGACCACTCGCGACCTCACAAATTACGATTATCGTACCTCATCACTAATTAACGATACCAGCGCACTAATAAATGTTTTTATAATCATTGCAACTCCACCGCACTTTCTTTTAATCCTCAAAACATTATCGAACATCTTTATGACGCTCTCGTTTAAACACGATCAACACGATATACATTTTAAAGACGCCGACGCATGCGCAGCTGTGTCAGTCGTGACGACACCGCAGCTCCGTGAAAATCCGATGGATGGCGCTGATTCGTGTTACGAGCTTCGTGATTAATCCGCTAGATGGCAATCAGAGCCTCGAAAAAATTTGAAGCCCCAATCCTCAATTCCCAATTGTATCAGCACATATGAATGCGTGTGTACTCTACGCGCTTGGAGCAGCTGTTTTGTTTGTCATTTTTAATTTTTAACGTAATAAACGTCGTAAGAAAGTTCTTTTTTAGTCTCGAAGACTTCGATACTCCTTTAATTATAGTGCTATTACAATCTGGTGAGAAAGATAAGGCTTCGAGACCACTCGCGACCTCACAAATTACGATTATCGTACCTCATCACTAATTAACGATACCAGCGCACTAATAAATGTTTTTATAATCATTGCAACTCCACCGCACTTTCTTTTAATCCTCAAAACATTATCGAACATCTTTATGACGCTCTCGTTTAAACACGATCAACACGATATACATTTTAAAGACGCCGACGCATGCGCAGCTGTGTCAGTCGTGACGACACCGCAGCTCCGTGAAAATCCGATGGATGGCGCTGATTCGTGTTACGAACTTCGTGATTAATCCGTTAGATGGCAATCAGAGCCTCGAAAAAATTTGAAGCCCCAACTCTCAATTCCCAATTGTATCAGTACATATTTATGCGTGTGTACTCTACGCGCTTGGAGCAGCTGTTTTGTTTGTCATTTTTAATTTTTAACGTAATAAACGTCGTAAGAAAGTTCTTTTTTAGGGCCGGTTGTTCCAACTCTTAGGTAAAATTACCTGCGAGTTACCGCATATAAAATGTACGAGGTATCTGGCAGATAAACTTTACCTCGAGGTGGAACGACCCGCCCTTAGTCTCGAAGACTTCGATACTCCTTTAATTATAGTGCTATTACAATCTAGTGAGAAAGATAAGGCTTCGAGACCACTCGCGACCTCACAAATTACGATAATCGTACCTCATCACTAATTAACGATACCAGCGCACTAATAAATGTTTTTATAATCATTGCAACTCCACCGCACTTTTTTTTAATCCTCAAAACATTATCGAACATCTTTATGACGCTCTCGTTTAAACACGATCAACACACGTTTTACATTTTAAACACGCCGACGCATGCGCAGCTTTTTCAGTCGTGACGACATCGCAGCTCCGTGAAAATCCGATGGATGGCGCTGATTCGTGTTACGAGCTTCGTGATTAATCCGTTAGATGGCAATCAGAGCCTCGAAAAAATTTGAAGCCCCAATCCTCAATTCCCAGTTGTATCAGTACATATGTATGCGTGTGTACTCTACGCGCTTGGAGCAGCTGTTTTGTTTGTCATTTTTAATTTTTAACGTAATAAACGTCGTAAGAAAGTTCTTTTTTAGTCTCGAAGACTTCGATACTCCTTTAATTATAGTGCTATTACAATCTAGTGAGAAAGATAAGGCTTCGAGACCACTTGCGACCTCACAAATTACGATTATTCTGGCTGCAACCAACAAAAATAGAGCATTGCTACAACCTAACGTTTCTGGATACTCCGCTTTACGGAATTGTTTGATTTCGCACAGAGAAAACTCAGTGTCACAATGATGGACTACTTTGTCACGAATAATTCTTTGGCCCCAGCGCCGATGGGCATTCAAAGTACGGCCGGTGCTGTTCCAGTCAAAAATGACAAAGGTATGGAAAATGCAACAATCAGCTAATAGCGATGGACTGAGTAATAATAAAAATAATAAAATATAAGAACACCAAAGTTACAGCCATTCAAAATTAATCGAATGCAGACACACACAAACACTTTTTGATGACAACATTTTTAAGAAAACAATCTTTTGGTATTTTGGATTAAATTAAATTTACGGGATCTAAAGGATTTACAAAGGATACAAGATCGAAGGAACTTAATTTATTCAAAAAATGTCGATACTAGTTTAAAAAAATGGTGTAACATAGATAATGGAAGTTTCTTTCTTTCGAAATCTCGAAAGAGCCATAAAAAAATTATTTCAAAAATGTCAATATCTAGCTTGTTTCTGTACTAAAAAAATTAAATTCCTTTCAAGTCAATCCCTTTTGCATGATAATAATATCGAAAAAATGCAATAAACAATTAAAGGTTTTTTTTATATAAAACTTGGTAATAAACATTGAAAAACAATTTAAAAAATCGAGCCACAAAGACTTGCTACATTTCCCATTTACAAAGGTGCCATGATAAACGACTGGCTTTTGTAATTTTATTTTTCTCATGGTAAAAATTTGTTCTTTTTATCACCTAAAAAAAAAAATCAAAATTCTCTGGGACAAATGTGTTCAGCAATTTTCCGTATTTGTTCAATCGAAATATTTGCCATGGAGGATGCAAAATAAAAAATGTTGAATCTACAGGTGAATTATCGATGAAAAAGGTAAAAGTTCATCGTTACGTGTCGGGCAAACGTCCCGATTACGCGCCAGCAGCTTCCTCGGACGAGGAATCTGAGGATGAAGATTTTATCGACAGATGTGCTCACAAGCCATACGAGGAGGGCGAAATTAGAGCAAATTTTGTCGCTCCGGCACAGCCCCGAGCACGAGACGAGGATGATCCGCGTCTTCGCAGACTGACGAGATTGGAGAAACAACGCGAGGATGAGATTGAATCTTCGCCCGAACGTCACAGACAAATTCACGAGCCCGAAATTGTCGAGGCTGAACCCGAGAGAGCCAGAGAAAGAATAAAACTTGATAGTTCAGATTCGTCCGAGGATGAGGAATTGTCCGATACGGAAATTGAGAGACGTCGAGTTGCCCTAAAACAGCGAGTATTGTCAAATAAAGAAGTCGATGAGGAACTCATACAGGGCATAGAGGAGGAAAAATCGGGTGAAAGCTCTGACGAGAGCTCGGAGTATGAGGAATACACGGATTCGGAGGAGGAAACGGGACCACGCTTAAAGCCCGTTTTTGTTAGAAAGAAAGACAGAATAACGGTCATGGAAAAGGAAAAAGAGGCTGTGAAGCAAAAACAGGCAGAAATCGAGGCAAAAAAATTATCTGACGACCGAAAACGACAGACACTCAGAGTGAGAAAATTTATTAATTTTTTTTTTTTGTTCTCAATTTATGAATATTGCATAATTTTTTCAATTACTCATTAATCAATTATTAGTTTTGTCATTAGTTGTGATTAGAATTTACTAATAACCACTATCATCTCATGACTGATTTATTAACTATCGAAATTAATTGAAATTTTTCTTATTATTTGTACTTACTAATTATTAATTTCAATAATTTCGTTCCTTCTTTTTTCAGATGGTGGAAGAAGTGATAAGAAAAGAGACTCAAGTGACAAAGACCGTCGATCAAGAGGGAAAACTTGACGACGTTTGCACCGATGATGAGAACGACGAGGTCGAATATGAGGCTTGGAAATTGCGCGAATTGAAGCGAATAAAACGCGACAGAGAGGAGAGAGAAACGTAAGTTTGATGTCAAATCGTTTTTTTTTTTTTTTACTTTGCTCTTGAGTCGAACTTGGATAATTTCTGATTTTTAATTTTTCAGAATTGAGAAAGAACGTCTGGAGATTGAGAGAATTCGAAATATGACAGAGGAGGAGAGACGACAGGAGGCTCGTTTGAATCCAAAAACAATCACGAATAAAGCTGCAAAGGGAAAATACAAATTTTTGCAAAAATATTATCATCGTGGCGCTTTCTATCTGGATCGTGATGACACGATATTCAAACGAGACTTTTCCGGTGCTACCCTCGAGGATCATTTCGATAAGACTGTATTGCCCAAAGTCATGCAAGTCAAAAACTTTGGACGTAGTGGAAGAACAAAATATACACATTTGGTCGATCAGGACACGACACAATTTGACTCACCCTGGATTTCGGAGACTGCTCAAAATCTCAAATTTCACAACAATCAAGCTGCAGGGATGAAACAACACTTTGATCGTCCGTCATTGAAAAAACTGAAGGGTGGAAATTGAAGTTGAGAACATTTTTTTGTTCAATTTTCAATAATTTCCATTTGGGCCAATACGAACTTTCGTTTGTGCCTTTTGCCTATAAGGTGGGAAGAAAATTTATCGTACACAGGAACTGCGATATATAGATAATAATTATATATTTGTGACAGAATTACATACATTTTCGTTGTGGATTTTTTTTTTTGTGCCTTCAACGTTGTAAATACACGTGGTATGGGACGTTGCCGATACACCCGAATCGATATGGTAACAATAACGATTTCCCGAGGAAGACAGACGGTTTTTTTTTTTTTTTTTTTTTTTTCCCCCCAAGTATTAAGATGCCCATATCGTTTTACAACGCCCATTATGGATAACACAAATTATAGATCGAGGGAAAATTATTATTTATAAAAAATATTTCTTGTATTCATAAATAAACTATAAATATTTGGAATCGCGTATTATCAGTACTAACGCGTCAACAATGCAGGAATATAATTATAAATTGTTCCATTGATCCTGAAACTCTACAATTTTATTTTTCTTTTACCCATTTCCAGTGGCTTGAATTTTTGTTTTTTACAATTTTCATAATTTTCACCTTCTCTAATACCTGTAGCTTGTTAAATAAATATCCAATTGACTTTTCGTAAGTACAGAATTCTCGCACAGTGTCTGTTATTTCGATTGAGCTATTTATTAATTCTTAGATTAGAGGCGAATTATGATGGGAATTTTTTAAAAATCGAGCAGATTCGTTTGTGATGTTAATACGAGCAAAAAATATGTGTAGAGTTTCAGGATTAAAGCATAATATGAAATAGAATATTAAAAGGACCAACTTTGGATACACATAAACATGTAAAAGCTTTGAATATTACGACAATACGAGTGGGATGCTTTTTTTTTAAGGGTTTTTCGTTGTTTTAAACGTTGCTGCGGATCGATTTAAGAGCTTGTTTCGCAGCAGCGCATTTGGCCTGTTTTTTGTTTGAACCAAAACCGTGAAAGGTTTTCGCCTTTCCGGCAATCATTACTTCCAGGGTGATCATGACCGTCCCTGTTTCCTCAACCGTCATAGCTTTTCTACAAAAAAACAAAAAAAAATAATTTCATCAAAATTTATAAAATATAAATAAATTTTGTTTGTTTCACGTACGAGAAATTATTTGTAACAGTACTAACGAAAATTTAGGATGAGCTCCGGGTGTTTCGTATATCACTCGAATCGGTTGCTTGGGAACTTTTTTGCTGAAAGCGACTGAATAAAAAATTATTGTATGCAATTTTTTTCTTTTTTTTGTTCAATTATCTGTCTCATAAACACTCACTAATCTCCTTATGCATCAGTCCATACACAATTTCCCACACTTTGGTGAGATTTTTTCCTGTATCGAGATAAATAGCTCCGACAACCGACTCAAAAAGATCGCCCAAAATTTTTGGTACGTCAACGTACTCGGCCATATTACAATCTTCCTCCTCTAGGAGTATCCATAAGAGCTGAACAGAATGTCGGATTAAACAACGAACGATATAAAAATAATCTGAACGAGATGTGAAAATTAAATAAATAACGATTGAAAAAAAAAATCGTTACCTCATCGTCGACGGTGTAATCGCGATCCTCTTGGAATTTTACAAAACGTTCAATCATCTCCTGAAGTTTTGGGGCGTATGACATGAGAGCAGTGTGAAAACCGTATTTAACGGCGAGACAAGCGAACGTTATATTATTAACGAGGGCCGATCTGAGATCCGTTAGAGCTCCTGGACTCAGATAATCGCAGGACTCGTAAATATGGACAGTGATCAAAAAATCTATAAAGCGTTTTTTTTTGTTTTGTTTTTTAAAAAAATAAAATAAAATAATATTACGTTCATTTTAACAATTATAAAAATTTGAAAAACAAAAAAAAAATTACCAAGAATCGCATCACCGAGAAATTCCAGTCTCTCATAGCTGGGAGTAATATTGTTAGGTGTGAAGGACGGATGAGTAAATGCCTGAATCGCAAAATCTTCTATAATCACGATAAAAATTGATTGTTTTTTAAGTATCGATAAAAAAAATAGAGATAACCGACCTGTAAAAGATAGGCGCGATCTTTAAATTTGTATCCTATCTGCTTCTCGATATAATTTGCCTGTGGCATGTGATCATCTGGATTTCCGAGACCGACTCTTGGACTCGCCGGAATTCCATGATAAATCTCTTCGATTTTGAGCTTCGGTGGCAATATACCGAACCACATGAGAATTTTGAAAGCTGCGACGAGACCCATGCTCTAAAATAAATTAACAAACAAAATGTTTCAACTTGCAAATAAAAACTGGCACATTTTTTCTCTCGTGATATGCTCCACACCCACGATAAAAAGCCCTTTTTATGGACAAGTATTTATCCCAATTTTGGCTTCCTCATAGCAAAAATAACGAATAAGCAATATGCAAACTTTTTTTTCTCTCCCTTAAAATTATTATTAATAAAATGTTTGAAATGATTAAGACGAAGCTCACGCTGAGATAGACGCCAATGAGTGCCTCGACGCAATCAGATATGGACTTGTCCGATACGATCTGAGCGTCCAAAAAGACTTCCATTCCAGTGTGCGAATTTGCCTCGTTCCAGGAAACAATTCTTGCTTGCATACAATCAATCGTCGCACCCGATGGTGTGCCGACAAATTGTTCACTCGCCGGTATGTCCAATTCGTGAAGAACGTTGGGAGATATCTTTTAAAAATTAACATAAAAATCTTTTTTTTTTGTTCCTTTTTTAACGATCATAAGCTCGAAAGAATAATTCGATTCATTTGATGATTTCTCTTAAATTACGTGAGAAAAGTTTAATTGAAAGAATAAAAATTGAAACCTTGTTCTGTAATAGCAATTGTTGAACTGGCCTTAGCACTGTATAAGCTGGAGCGATGAAATTATTAGCTGGTTCGAATTCGTCAATTTTCATACGTCCAGGAATACGTTTTGCCTCACCACAATAGAACAAGTTCCGATTACCGATACTTTTGCCTTTTATTACGGTCAAACGGCCCTCGTTGCATTTTGGAAATGCCTCAAAGAGATAGAGCGATACGGCAAATTTGAGAAAGGAGTCTCCCAGTGTCTCGAGTCTCTCTAGATCAAAAACGTCGTGGGCACATTTTGCTGTTAGAGCTTGCATGATGAAAGCCGGACTTGGACCCCTCGCGTCTTCCTTCCCGAGAATATTGAGAGACGGAGCTCTTATGGAAGGTCTTGTCATGAATTGATGAGATCGACGTTGTTTTTTCTATGAATATTCACAATATTGTCGTTATCGTTAAGAGATATAAAAAAAAAATGTTTGAAAAAAAAAGTCAAATTTTCGGGTAATTAATACTTAAGATTTACCAGGATATCGTGACTTGCTGCCACTGTGGTCGACATAAATTGGTGATAGTACGCAATGTCGAGCAGTTCAATTCGGTCGGCTTCACGGAAAAGATCAACCGGTTCCGATTCTTTTTTCCATGGATAGAGATTTGATTCCAATGCTGCACGAATAATGCACGAAAATTAAATATATCCAAAATTAAAACTCAAATGGATGCAATGAACGCATAAATGAAAAATATATTTCAAATATAAAATTTCTCTCGATTTCATATTTTTAATTAATTTATCACATATTTCGTATATAAATTATTTTCATCTATGACAAACAAAAAGAGCACAATTTGACAATTGTCATTTTTCTTTTCTGCCTTTTTTCAATTATTTAAGAATGTATATGAGAATTACTGACTGTCGATTTCCGGTCCGGAAATTTCCATCTGTTGTGACTGAGGCGTCTCGATGAAAGAATCGTCAGCTGTAGAAATTTCCAGTTGTGCTTCCGGCGATTCCTCGTTGTAGTTTTGCTGTATCACGACCGGAGGCCACGTGGTGCCGCGTGGAAGTTTCAATACACCCAGACGAGTCTCCATCGCTATTTGGATACGCAAATCCTCGGCAACGAGTAATTGGCATATTCGATGAAGAACTGACGGCAAATAGCTCGCTTTGAGCCAATAGATCGCTGGAAAAATTGTTCTGTTGCACAATTCACCGACGAAATGTTCCTCAAAATCTTCGAGTATATCAGCGCACTTTCGCTTGCTGAGACCAGCTTTGATGCCTCTGAAAAAAAAATAAAAAATCCTCATTGAAACTTTCGAGTTTTTATTTTTATCATCAATAGAGAAAACTGGCAATTTTTTATCAATTATTCCTCCTAATGGTTACATTATTATTATTATTAAAATTGGTCAAATCTTCTCAGTCTGATAAATAACATTTTTGCGCTCAATGCAGTTGTCTTACCTCGGTTTAATGCAGTTTATTTTTTTCGATATCGCCTTGACTTCGAGCATCGGTTGCTTCGGATTACGAATTATTAGCCCATGACGTTCTTTGTAATAGTGCAAATACGAGTGAAAATCACCATTCGGAAAAGCCGATTCGGCCATAATATCTTCGCAAACTTGCGTCACGACATAGACACTATGTGAAGATCGGTAATTTGGTGTTATTAGCGCCAATTCATAGTCACGGCTGTTGAATTCTTCGGTTGGTGGAATTTCGTCGACACGGTTGTACGTTAACACGACGGTCCAGTCGATCATTCCGGTCTTATCAGCTGCAATTTGACGAATCAACGGCGATATTAGTGAATATATTTGAAAATAAAAAAAAAATAAAAATGATTCAATGCATTTTATTATTTTTTTTGTATGCAGAATTCTCGAAATTGTCGTGAAAGTTTTAAACTCACTCGGTACGACCATATAACTATTGCCCAAATTATCGATATCGAATGCCATGAATCCTTTGATAACGCTCAGCACATTTTTGAATATCGTCCAGTGGAAAGCTCTCAACTCAACAATCTCTTTTTGTGTCAGTACAAACGTCGAGTGATTGACTTTCAAACTCACATTCAATTCGCCAACGTTCATGAATATCGAAAAGTCCGGGATCTGCGTGGAAACGAAAAATTTCGATCAAAATAAAAAAAAGAGCAAAAGAAATATTTATTTTGAAATTTTTTAAAATTTGATTTGAAAAACCAAGTTTTTGATGGAAACTTTTTAATTGTCACGTTTACCTGCTGTATCGGTTTCGTCGTGAGAAGTGCAAAACTCACATCGTCGTTCAACATCTCGTAAAAAACCAATTGGCGATTCTCGTAAGGTTTTGGGTAAGTCGGTTTTGCTTGTATCAAGTGCAGATACAACGTTTGCTGGGCAACCGGAAATGATTCGTAGAGTGGTTTGGGATACTGAAGAAAAAAAAAAAACAAATTAATAAATTAGTCGCTCATTTTTCGAGAAAAAAAAGCACCGAATTAAAAAAAAAAGACAGAAAAATATAATTCTTTGCTATATTCACCGTTATCGCGTGAGAGCGTTTATTGCCTATAGTGCCAGGTAACCCTTTTCCCTTGTCGTTCTTTTCGTTACGGAAGTGTGGAAATAAATAGTCGGCACTTGCGAGTATCTCGCTCGGTTGAATCGGCAAAAGATTGTCAGTCAGTTCATTCAGCTTGTGCAATTTTTTGCACGTCTCCAATGCAGCCGATCTTTTGGCCAACGCGATACTGTCCATGACGTTTCCATCGACCGTCTCGTTCAATAGCGATATCGAAGGCAAAGTTATAGAAACCTGCATATAAAAAACAAAAATAAAAAGATTTGAAAAAAACAATTGTCATTTTGAAAATTATCAAGTGAAATTACTTATCTAAAAGTATCTCAAAACTTTTTTATTTATTTTATCATTTATTTATTTATTCATTAATTTATCTAAGAATTTTAGATAAGCCTCAATGACCTTGTAACGTTTTTCCCCAGTTGCATCGATTATTTTGTGCAATGTCCACGTTGGTGTAAGATTAACAAATTTTGATTTTATCAAATTTGCACAATAACGATTGACCAAACTAATCGCTGATATGCCAGTTATTACAGACTGATTACCGTCCATGTTAACGACAACGTACGGCTCTATCTCGTCTTTGTATAAATTTTCGTCGATTTCCCGTTCTGAGACTTCCTCACGGTTGTCGGTATGCCCGATCAATTCCTTTCAACGTAACAACAATTCTCATTGATGGATTACAAAACGATTTCGAACCATTCAAAATAGAGAAGCAAAAAACGTGATTTTAACGTGCGAGCGTGCGAAAAATATCGTGATAAGCGAGAGGAATGAAAAATATTAAAGCAAAACAAAAATTGGCATTTTTGTGCAAAGCGTTTTTTTTTTTCATCGTTTATTGCTTTTTAAAGCGTTTTTTTTTTTTTGGTACTTGCCTGTTTCAAGCGTTTTTCGACTCTCTGGAAATTATTGTATCTTGGCTTGAAAACGTGGTCACCGCGGTAGAGAAGCATCACGTAACGACCAGCTTCGTGTCGAGCTCGTCCTTTGCTCTGAATGTATCCGCGAAAATCTGACGGGAGATCGTAGCGTAAAATCAACGTGCAAGATGGCACATCGACACCCTCGTCAACCACGTCCGTCGCTACGATACAATTGCTATGACCACTTCGGAATCTTAAAAAAAAAAAAAGAAAAAAAAAAAACCAGTTCAATTGAAGCCATATTATATTTTCAAGGCAAAAATGTTGGCCTTAAAAAATTTCAAAGTCATCAACTAACCAGTATCATAAATATATCAGCCTGAAAAATCTCCAGAATGTTTCTATGATGTATTTTTCACCCGTTTTGTTTCTGATGTAAAATGTAATTGGTCAAAATTCTTTGCACCTGATGATGCAATGCCGACGTTAAAAATAAAATGTATTTCTCAATTTTTCGAGAGTTTTCCATTTTCTTTTCTTTTAATTTTCGAGTTTTCAAACGATGACCATTATTTTTTTTTTTTAATTCTGAATAGTTGACTACAGAATTTTTCAAAAGTATTTAATGAACAAGCTTAACACCTTATTACGATTCAACTTCGATCTTGTTGTTATTTAATTAACATTTAATTACATTTTTGGACGTGCTTGTAAACATCCTTAATTAAGAGTTCAGAAAATTATTCATCATAATAACCGATAATTCTTACTTGAGCAAAGCCTCTTTGTTCCATTTGGACAAGCACAAAGCCTCACGAGGATTCTTGTACGGATTATTGGTGTAGCCGACCATGTAATCGGGCAACAAAAAATCAAACCGGTCGTGCAAACGATGAAGATTCTGTAGGTTGCAGGCAAAAAAAAATTCCAAGAGTACATAACAAAAGAATCACAAAAATGAAAGAAAACAGATATATAATAAAAATATCATATAATATAATGAAAATGTGATATAAATATAAATATATGATGATAAATATAAATATATAATTACCTTCAAGATGTAATATATAATTTGAGCAGTTGATCGTTGTCTTACAAATATGATGCAACAAAATTTTTGATCTGGCAATTTGGTATCGTTAAAGTGTTTCAATACCTCAAAAGTCTTTAGTGTCTGATCCGATGAAAATCTGTTGACAAAATTATCGTTATTTTTCTCTCAACTTTTTTTTTTTCTTCAACGACAAATTTTTCAATAACTCGACAACGGTGAAAAATGAACTTGTAAATCTAAGAAATAAATCTGACTTGTAGATCTGCTCGAGCTCTGTGAAACCCTCCATTGCATCGTTCATCAATTTGCGTATTTTTGTCATTTGCGTCATGAGAAATTCCAGTACACTGACCGTTTGCTAAAATTTTTCGAATAATTCTTGAGACTGATAAACGTCAAATGGACCGATCGGTTTGTTTTTTTTTCTCAGCACAACTTACCATATCGTCGGAAGCTTTCTTGATGCACTCGAGTTGAATCATTATTAACAGAATTGCTTTACTTCCACCGTACAAACCTGCAAATTATTCGATCGATCATTATAACCGATTGACCCGAAATAATCAATATCGGCGGTTTAGGAAAATCAAAATGCCCAAAGTAATTTTATTCCTCTCGAGATTTACGAAAATGGAAAAATTACCAGTACTTTCAATATGCTCACGAGCACCCTCAATCATATTTTTCAATTTTACAATTTTTGGTTTTGGCGAAAATTCTTTGCTCGACATGTTGCAGTCGAAACTGCCCTGTAATTTAACGTTGCTGAGTGTCTCAATCATGAGATCGATAAGAGCGATGAGTTTACTCTCAATTCCAAAAGGTTTCGGAGCATCATAATAGATTATTGTCTCTTGCAGATTTCCGTATTTCTTGACGGATGTTTCGTCATTGACCGTCGCGACTCGAGCATGAAACGTTATTTCGAGTTCCTGAAGTGAAAAAAAAAAATCATTTTATTTGGGATGTGACGGTAAAAAAAAAAAATAAAAAAAAAAGTTTCAATTTTTATCGAAAAACAAAAAATTCAAACATTTTGTGGACAAAAAAAAGTAATAATTGAATAAAATTTCATTTAATCATCGCGTACATACATGAACAATATTTATCACTTTTTCCTCTTTGATATTTGCATTCAAAAGAGTCGCTGTGAGTCCCAAAATTCTTGGATGTTGTTCCTGTTTGCAATGTTCGAAAAATTTCATGATACTTCGCATGGGATGATTGCCAACGGCTTTGTGACATTCATCAAATATTATCAAAGAGACTGTGCCCAATGTCATGTGTCCGTGATTCAATATAGCGAGAAATATATCTGCCACCATGACAAGAACCTTGAAAAATAATACCAAAAATTTTATTATTTTCTTCACTTTTAGGGGAAATATTTATGTTTTTCGAACAATAATAATTTATTTACAGTCACATCTAAAACGGTGAGATTAATTAAATTCCTTTAATTGGACAGTTGAGAAAGGCACTGCTGAATTCGAAGAGTATGGTTGAACGAAGAAAATCAGCTCATCGTGATTGGCGCAATTGTATGGATTGGATGTTTAAAATATTGCACAAAAAATACTGATCAAATTAACTCAATTTTTCTCCTACTTGAAGAAGTGAATAAGAAATTTTTCCTGATGCATTCAGCATCATTCAATAGACAAAATTAACTATTATTCACAAAAAATAGGACACTTAGTAAAAAAAATTGTACAAAAAATGCTGACAAAATGAAGTTAATTTTTTTTCCAGACAATAATCTGGATAAGATATTTCTGCCCGTTAGGTCATAGAGTATCATCCAACTCCGAGAATAAACCAAATAGAGATATAAATTGTACCATTCTCCTGCTACACATGAAAATAAAACGAAATTTTACTGATTGTATTTTCAAGCAAAATGGCCAGAAAATGCGTTATTGGTAACATCATCCAATTGGAAAATTATCCGTATCAACTTTTTTTTTTTTCTATACCAAGTAAACCTTCATTAGTCCAGAAAAAATTTGTCAAAAATTTACGAAATTTTCCTGAGTACCTGAGTGGGTTCCAGTTCGTTAAGCCAGTCATCTTTGGTCCAATAATCAACTGCCATATCACCTGAATATCCTCGACAAATGAGACCTGTATGTCTGGCAACGTAATCGCTTTGTTGCGACACCAAAGGTACAGTGTTTACAATGAAAATTATTCTTTTGCCACCCTGGCTGTAAGGTCTGAAAAAAAAATTAAATATTGAATCAGGAAAAAAAAACGTTTTCATTGAAATTTATTCAATATATCAAAGATATTCAAGATGCATTAAATACATTCAAGATATATTTGATATATTCAAAATGTAACTAAATATATGCAATATATATTTTTGATATATCTTATGACTAATTTTTTCTATGAGGTATGAAAAAAAAAGATCATTTGAAAATCATGAAAAAAAAAAACTTACAGCTGTACTTCATGGCTGTACTTCTTTATAAGCATCACAGCTATGAAAGTTTTTCCCGAACCAGTTGGTAAATAAATAATTGTATTTTGAGCAGCAGCTTTTTCATAAAGATCTACTTGATACGCCCTTGGCGAAAATTCCTGCGTCGGTTGTTCTCCCATTCTCACTAATTTATAATTACTTTCAACAACTTTAACGCCTAATTCCTCCGACGTGGTTTAAACTTAGTTGATTTTGTTAAATATAATTTTGTGATAGGGTACCCGGAGCTTAAGCTCCGATCAACGCCGGTGAAAACGGGCGTATGTAAACATCGAAAAGAAAACAAACATAACGACTCGCTAATCAGACAATTTAACCTCAACGACGCTTATGAATGTTTGTTGGTTAAAGCGTGTACTTGAGTTTACGATTTACTTGAGATTATTCTGTTAACTGTTGTTATTTGCACGTAAGCAAAATTAAGATCGGAATGTTTCACTTTACGCAAAGATTATATTTCATCTTCTCCTATGACTGTGTACATTTTTTCTGGTAGGACGAGCCTTGTTACTTTGCCACAAAGGCAAGTTCACTCTTGACTGACGTAAGCCAGAGATCCTCAACGAATGTACGAAAAAACAAGGGAATACCCCGTTTATATCCAGAAGTTTTGGAGGCAAATAATTCGAAATGAGCAAAATCTCTTTTCGTTAAAAACGATCGAAATTAAACGAGGGGTCAGTTTGGAAATTATACCTCTGTGGCATTCGGTGAAATTATTGATAATGCTGAATTAATCTTTAATACATTAATCAATATAAAAGATAAATATTGAAATTAACAAAATGATTGTTATATAATAAAGTCTTCTATAATAATTCATAAGTTCGGCCATAGAAAAACCGGCAGTGAAGTTATCTATGTAATAAAGGATCGGTAAAATAATTGTTAGTGGATCCCCATGCTAGATGGCGTTAAGATCGTCGCTCTCTTACCGACGAGCCACGAACGCCGGGAGATGGCGCGCAAAGGTCTTCAAAAAACGAATTCATAAAAGCGCGTACTTGCAAATTTATTTAGTGCTCGAGGAAGAAATGATGATCATCATTTTGGGGTGAAAATAAGTAACGAAATATGAAGTTATTCATTACGTTTCATTGAATCAATTGTTCTGCGTTTATATATGGAAAATAGTCAATTTCATTTCGTGTGGCACACGTACGAAAAATCGGATTGTTTGGAAATTCTCTCACGTTCTTCATTCATATTCGATGCGTATATATCATGTGCAGACATCGTGATCGAGTACGTTGTACGGTATATAATAAATATGTCAACGAAAAGGCACAGTTATACTTAGTAGGTTCAAAAAGTTCTCGGAAGACTGCCTAGTGTGCAATAATTGTTGTCGCAATAAACAACTATTCCGAGAACTTTTTGAACTTACTACATACATATATATACATGTTTCACTCGAGATTCGTCTGACACATTTTAGAAGTTCCGTATAAATATTTTCTATTGTAGTTGAGAAAAAAAATAATAATAAATAGCAAGAAATCTAAATCGATATAAAGCTCGAAATTCAGATTTACCCAGTCAAAAACGATAAGGCTAAAATGAGCCTATCTATATTACGAGTGAGACGTGTAAATTTTCAGCACTGCCAGTATATCTTAGACCTAGTCTGAAATTAAATTGGCAAAGAATAGCAAATTTAAGTAAAATATGAGCATAAATTACGATTATTTTCATTACAAATTTGGCCAAACGACTTTTTGAACATCCTTTATGTATAAGCTATTTGGACATATTTCCTATGTCCATAGTGGCTATTAATCATTTCCGCTACTCTGCATACGATATATATATATATATATATAAGCGTCGTGCGGCAGGGGAGGGAGGCAAAATAACGGAGATTTCATGCGGCCGAGCGTAGAGGTAAAAATGCTAACAAAACGACGAAGATGAAAGCATAGAGTAGGAAGAAACGTAAAGTAAGAGAGAGCGATTTTTGTGTTCATGTGTGTGTTTTGTTATGTAGTTGTGTGGTGCCCATTGACGTAGGATATTCTACGTCAATGTGGTGCACCATCAGGCAGTGCCCTCTGCAGGGAATCGCAATGGCTGACGTGTGATCCGCGCGCGGACAGTGTTTCACGTCTCACCGATCGTCCTTATATTAAAAAAGAAAAAAAGTAATCATTTCGTTCGTTAAAAATTATATTAAAAAAATGGTCAACGTCGTCGTGCATCGCCGTACGACGACGAAGAACGCGTCATTCGTCATTCGTCGTTCATCAACGATACGTCAACTACGACGCCCCATTCCCTCGAATTACCGATCATCAACTTTGACTAATAATAATAATAATAATAATAATAATAATAATAATACTGTAACGAGGAGTGTGACGTTCGTGAAGAAGAGAATGAGGAGGAAGCGTGACAACGACGCGTCGACGCTTCGTGCTCGATAGCCAAATTTACACACACATATATATATATATATATCTACTTATGTATGTAATATAGTGCGTTAATATTGTTTAGTGTAAAGCGAGGCCTCTCCCATGTCACACAGCTCTGTCTTGCGTGCACGATGAGAGATGGTGCAGCATCACAAAACACTCGTTCTCAATGCTGAACGAAAACCTCTCGTGCATTGCGAAATGACAATTTTTACGACTTTTTGTTTTATTTCTTTTAAACACGTTCGAACTGTTGTTGGCAATTTTTCTTTGTTTTGAAATAAGATCGGTGAAGTTTTTATTTTTCCTTGGTCGTGTTTGCATGTGTGCAGAGCGCCGGTGGATTACTGTTTAGTGACTATTTGAACTAGCCAAATTGGCTATATATATATATATATATATATATACATCTATACTGATGTATGTATTATGGTGAAATAATTGTTGGTATACAGCCAGGATATCTCAAATGTCAGTCTCTGTTATGTGAAGTGCACGATACGATGATGCAGCGTACATGCACGCTCGTTATTCCCAATCCTCAACAAAGTCCATGTGCATTGACAAGACGATTTGTTACTTTTTTTTGTTTATTTATTTTTTTTTTCACTCGTTCGAATTTTTTATGCTAATTGTTCGTGTGTTTCGTGGCACTGAGGATGAAATTTCAGTATCTGGACATATTTTTGCATGTGTGTGCAGAGCGCCGGTGGATTACTGCGGCGATAGAAGAAAACAGCTGAGTGGGCGAGGATCGTCCGTTTAGTGATTTTGAACTGTTGTCAGAGTGTTGTTTAATGAGAGAAAACTTGGTGTCGATGAAGAAAACTTTTTTTCATTGCAGACCTTGTAAATTTTTCGTCATTTGTGAATTTTTATCGTGGATTTGTGTTTGTCAGTTGTGCTAAAGTGACTCCACGCGTTGAGCGTCGCTGGCAACATCGAAATAACGAAGCAACAAGTGGGAAATTGTCTCGGGACAGTCGAGGTGCGAGTTCTTTTCATGCCTCACTGGCAAAAATTGTCCCCGCCAGTTCGTGAGTGATTCATTTCGTTGCCGTGGGACGATGGCGAATGAATTTCGATTGACAAGATGCGAGACCTTGTTCGCCTTTTTGAAAAAAAAAAAAAAAAACTTTTGAATATGAATTTTGTGTAATTTTGTTTTTTTACTGTTCTCTTTTTTTCATATTCTTCTTGTATCGTCGTTTTTTTTTTTTTTTTCATGAAGTTTTTATACGTTTACGCGTAGAACATTAAAAGGAAAGCATTGATATCGATGACTTATGACGCCCACACAAGGCACAGGACGTAAAACACTTTCATTTTTCTTTTGAATGAGAGAAAAGCGCGCTCTCGTGTTCTCCCCGTGTGTGATGAAAAACTCGCGTTTGTTATTCAATTCGACGGGGAAAGTCTCTTTGTGAATTGTGCGCGATAAAAGAGCCGTGGACAAAAGTCCATTTGTGAATTGCAGTCGAGGAATTTTACGAGATTTTTTAATTATTTATTTAATTCAGCGATTTTAAGTTTTAATACTGGTCCAGAGAAGATATTATAAAACGTGATCCATAGATCAATGATAAATACATATTTATTAAAAGCCAAACGATCGCTTTTAATTCGACCTTAAATACGAATACTTAAGTACGATCTTAAATTGAAAAATTGATTGAAAACTAGTATAATAATTCTGATCCGTAGATCGATCATAAATTCGAATATATCGATAGAAAAAACTTGTAAAAAGTTTTGATCTATAGATTGATCGTAAGTAAGTAGTAAATATTAATTTAATGAAACATGATCGTTGTTAACATTAAACATCGATCGAAAGAAAACTTGTAAAAACTCGCGATCTATAGATTGCGATCGTAAATATATTTATTCAAAGCAAAATATTGATCGAAAAACCTTTGAAAAAATCCTCGTAGAAAATTCGAATATTGATCAAAGAATTAATCAATGATCGATTAATAAATAAGACAAGACAAAAATACTTAAAAACGTGATAAAAGTATTTTCCATAAATCATGATAACCGAGACGGAAGAAAGCACTCCGATGTCTACAGAATCTTCATCGTGGTGCACAAAGATATTCGAGTATATGAAAAATCGCAATCGAATCGGTCCCGGCAAGATAGAATTGGAAGATTGTGATTTTTTCATTGTCGGCCCAAGACGAACACTTCGCGTTCTCGTGCCAGCGCCACGTGGCGACGTTTACTATGAAACAACGAGAGCCGAGAGACCCGAGACAATTGATGAAAATTTCGTCTCGCGATGGGCATCGAGACCTCATCCATCGGGAAATTGTCGTTGCAGCTTTAGACAGTCGAAAAATCGTTTCAGCACGAGCGAAGAGCGTATGATAAGTAACGAGATAAATCGTATCAGAACGAGCCTATGTGAGGCTGAAAAGAGCGGCGAGGACATAGAAAAACTCGAGCAAAGAATTTCGCTGAATCTCGATGTCATCACGACCGATTGCACGCAAATAGGAACGAAAACCGAGTCTGGCGACAAAATTATCGAAATCCCTACCTTGTTAGCAGTCGGTAACGAGCATGAAAATAACGATAAAGCGATTAAGAACAAAATAGTAAAAGAACTTGAATTATACATCGAGAGATTGTTACATGAGGTGCTGAACGATACGATGAAATTTTTCATCGACGCCGGCGATACCCTCAAAAAGAGCCACGAAGTACTGAAAAGAACACGAAAATGTTCGTGCGAGAGCGTCTGCATCGATCCAAATCATCTTCAATCCTGCGAGTCTTTCGAGAATGTGGAAAGACCGAAAGTCGATGAAATTTCATTGATCGTCGATAAGGAAGAGATGATTTTTATCCCTCCGACTAATTCGTTCGAGATAAATTTTGCTTTTCATGAGACAGAGATGGAAAAATCACGAAACGAGAAGGAAAATAATTTTGTTGATCTTGGCTACGTTAATCGTGGTTTTTCTGGTACAAACAATGATCCCGATTCGCTGGATTTTGTCCTACAGAAACCATCTAACAACGAGATCGAGAATTTGGATTGCACAGATTCGGGAATCAACAGCGTCGAGACGATGGAATTTCAAACTTCGCAAGAACCAAGTCTCGAGGAATCTTTGATGAAAATAATTGATGCAAAATTTGGCAGGACAGCGTCGAAAAGAAATTGGAAAAATTTGGCGAATTCAGGGACGATGGAAAATGACGAGATAACGAAAAATGATGAGATAGTGAAAAATGATGAAAAAATCGTTAATGAGATTGAAATTTCTGAAAAAAATGGTGAAAACCATATATCACGATGTGATGAGAAAGAAACGTTGGAGAAAAATACTTCGATAATTAAAACTGCCGAAGAATCAAAATTCGAGAGTAGCGAATTCAACGAGCATTTGAATGAAAATTTTCAAGGACGAAGTTGCGATGAAAATTTTATGGAACTCGAGGAGACGAAAGATGAGCCAAATTTCGATAAATTACGATTAGAATTGCTTGAAACGACAAATACAACGAAAAAACTGAATGGTATGGCAGCTTTGCGTGAAAAGTTAACGTGGAAATTGGCAAATGGTTGTAAAAACCGTGAAAATTCGGATAAAACGAAAAATGAGAGACCCAAGAGCGAGTCGAGTCCAATTGTGGAGTTAAGGATAAAAAATGACAAAGTCTGGCACGAAATTTGTGAATCTTCTTTCGAAGGGAAAGTCAATGATGTTGAGGGGGATATCGTGAAATATCGCAAATTTCGTAAACCCATTATAGTTTTTCTTCATGGTTTTGGATCGTCTGCGGAGATATTTGAGAATCAGCTCGAGTATTTTTCAAATCTTGGATATCCGTGCATAGCACCGGAACTTTTGGGACACGGTATGAGCTCAGCACCCGATCGTTCCAGGGACTATCATTTTGATAAACTTTTGCAAGATCTCGAGCTGGTTCTTCAGCATTATGCATTTGGAGCTGGAAGAAAGTGCGTTCTGGTCGCTCACAATTATGGGTAATTTTTTTTTTTATCACTAATATTACTCTTACATACATTTTCATTATACAGGCCCAAAATTAGAAGAAAAGTTCCAACACTTATTAGCTCTATTTACAATTTTCGTATTTTTTTCCTACTGTACATTCAAAATTAGTAAAGTCAATAACGATGTGATAACAATATTGATCGAAATTGATATTGTGTTGTGTCCCTTTTGTTTTTTTTGTAAGCTAAATAGAAACCACCATTTTGGATTTTTGTCCAATTTCATTAAATACCCTCAACGCGTTTTATTGTAATCGTGGAACAAACAGAATACATGGCGCTTCCGGTTAGGTCGTTTGCCCCGAAACAGTATTTATTTCAGCGTGTGACCCTCCTTAAAAGATCCCATAAAGAAAACTTATCCGTTCCGATTGCTTTTTTTTTTCATTGATTTCAATGGGATCTTTTAAGCAGCGTAATTAATCCATCTGCGTGCGTTAATGCATAATCGGGAATTCAGCAGTAAAATAATACAAAAAATGTCGTCCACATCGAAAAAGGTGCAGGATTTCCTTCCTAACCTTAAATCACTTACCAAACACTTTCTATCGGCTTATATCAGTTATTCGTATGGCATGTCACAAATATACATAGTTTTTATAATTACAAAA
The DNA here is from genome assembly GCA_963669185.1 of Dyspetes luteomarginatus. NCBI lineage: Eukaryota > Metazoa > Arthropoda > Insecta > Hymenoptera > Ichneumonidae > Dyspetes > Dyspetes luteomarginatus. The sequence continues at coordinate 11,587,535 of OY769911.1, read as the reverse complement.
AAGACTCCATATTCTCGAGTAGTTCGATTTCGAATTATACTTTCGCTCGGCGGTCATTGCAGCGTTAAAAATACTTAGCAAACGGGCATTAAAGAAAATAATAACCGTAGAAGTGAATCAGAGCATGCGAATAGTAGCTATATATGTATATTTACGAAGAGAGAAAAAAATATAGATAACGTCGAACACGCTGCACGCCTACATGGACATTTTTATTTTTTTATTACCGGTTCTCGCGATATATATCCAATCATGTCTCTCTCTCTCTCCTTCTCACGTTAACCGACTAACAATGTCAAATCAACGATTTCAAATGTCAAAGTAGCACGAAAACGTGAGACCGAACGGTGTGACATTACAGTTAAAAGACAATAATATGATAAAACGCACGTACGAAAAGCGGTAAATTGGTTACCGATAGCACCTGTATTGTTTTGGCTCGTTGAGAATATCTAACGTCATTGTAATTGAAATTCATGCAGAGTTCGTACATTCCATGAAGTCATTGAAAGTATTATATTAATTATTTTTTCGGTAACGAGCATAAAAAAAAATTGCTACTTCTCTATAGTCGAAAAAACAACTTCGGTAAATGTTGCCCGATTGGCCCGATGAGAACCCAACATCATTTCATCTAAAATTCATTTAGTTAATTCACAAAGTTATTGGAAACATCATCGCTATAAAAGTTAATTAATTGAGGAAAAAATATAAAAAAAATTAATAGTCTTCTATAGTCGAGAGAAAAGAAAAGTAAAAACAAGATTTTTGTTTCACTCCTTACTCGTAATTAATCGAATTTTTAAAACATGAAAATATGAATAATTAAAATAAGGGCCGAATTAAGACGCACGTTAAACCGCATCCTGAATTAAAAAAAGGATTAAGATATGACGAGTCAAAGAATTTAAATAATGATTTGCCAAATTCCATTGCCAAATTCGTATCGCACAACCTCACGAGAGCCAAAATAGTTTTCGGCCGGATATGCTGTCTGGCCATTATCCGATATGATGACGACATAATTTAATATTATAATCACTAAGCAATTTATGTATCTGCCCATAAGATCGAATGATGGTGCGCCGCAAACTAACGATTGGCAATTTTCATTCTTCCTACGCGTCCAGTCACAGAAAGTCTCGATTAAACTTTGCGAATAATAAAACGTCCTTCATCATCCAATGATCAATTGCGACAATCAAGCGTAGGTTTTCTTCCAACGACTCCTTAAAAGCTCGATGGCTCTTCAAAATCTGACACAATTTAATTTTGCAACAGCGCGCACAAGCACCAAGAGCAATCTTACATTGATAATTTGCTTATTCTAAATTTAGATAACAATTCGACGCTCATCCATCGCTTCCCAATTATTTCTCCTCGTCCACACGAGAAAGCCAAAGAATTAGAAAAAAAAAAAAATACTATTTTCCATAGAGCTTTGTGAATGAGGAAAAATAGCGAGGAAGTAATTTTCAAATTTTTTCAATTTCCGGGATTATTTATTTTATATATATTATTTGAAATTCAGATGCAGCTTCGCAACAGCTTTAGCCTGCAAGTACGATAGCAATATTCATCAGTTGGTTCTGATATCAGGGGGTGGTCCAACTCCACTTGCACCCCCGAGCAACGAGGGTGCCGGCCATTGTTGTCTTCGTGCTTTGCTCACGCCACTTTTGATGTGCGGTCTTCATCGTGACATTTTGTATTCGGCGAGAGGACGTCAGCATCCTTATTGTGGACCAGAGCCAATTGAACAATGGCCATCCCACATGAAATATGTATTGGACGGTATGGTTTGGCCCGAGGGTGATTGTGTTTTTCATCGAAGAATCATCGCTCCGACGCTTCTCATACACGGCCTTCGAGACGATAAAGTTTCCCTCGTTCAGGAATGCCAGATGGAACGAGTCAGTTTTTCAACATTTATCTTAAGACATTGATATTTAACCCTGGACCTGTACAAATTATACTCATTAGCTCATAAAATTATACTGGGGTAAAAACTTATCCCACGTAATTATGATCCCTTTTTTTTCCCTCTCATTTAAGTTAAAAAAAATTCAAAGCAATTTAAGTCATTTCTTACACAATGAAAAAATTGATGTAAATTTAAAGAAGATTGAATGCAATCAAGTTGGTAATGTGTTTGAAATCCATGAAAAGTGTAGTCGAAAAAATCATTTCATTTCATTCAGCCTTCATTTCTGCCTTTTTCATTAAGAATAATCGAAAAAGTCGCAAAATCGAAGGCAATTGTACAAATTCTTGGATAATGAGTAACCCCAGGATACAATTCGAGGGTTAAAAAACAAATTTCCCCGATTAGTTCTATAAACGACAAGGACGAAGAAAATAATTTTTGTTTTTCTATTTGCAGACTATAATCAAGGCTTTTTTGGACGCTATACCGACCGCTGGTCATACACCGATGATCGACTGTCCCGAGCAAGTTAATCATATGATTCACTGCTTCATAGATTTGTGGAAACGAAAAAAACGGTGATATCAACATAAACGATTATTTAGAAGAGAAAAAAAGGTGAACTGTTTTTTCGTTTCCTCGTCTCTTTGGCGAAAACCGAAAACGCAAATGTTCGTTAAGACTTCAATAACGCGAGCATTCGATCAAGAATTTCGACAATTGTGCCAAAAAAAGGAAAAAAATCGAGATGCTCTTTTTGGGGAGACGAATCGGTGGCACCGAATCCTTCGGCGTTTTCGTAGATCGTTAAGTATTTATATTTACATATATATTTTTTTTCATCGTTTTTCTAAAGAGATGTATTCGATTGAGCAGGTTACAAGATGTACCAAAGATGATTTTTTTTTATATAAATATTATGTGTTAATTCTTAAGATTCCAACGGCACAATTAATCATAAATTTTTCTCAATCAGTACAATAAAAAAAAATAAACAACAAAACAAAATTGTGTCCAGACAGCGACCTGGATTTCAATTACGCAAAATTAACAGTGATTCTGTGTGTGTTTTTTTTTGTTCCTCTCATTAAAACAATCTTTAGTTCTCTGACTTTTGTTGGTGATCGATTTTCGCAATATTCGAGCTTATCGATCGATGATTTTTCTTCGTCTTTTTTTTTCACCCGCTCAATTGAACCTCTGATTGAGTGGATTGTCGGGTGACTTCATCCATTCTTTTTTGAGTATCTGCTTGAGCTGACTGAGCCTCAGTGTAGGATTTTGTTCCTTTATAATTGGCATCGTACGCTCTTCAAAACTGGCGTATGCTGCCTTGACGCGCCTCTCCGGGTGACGGTCGAGATCCGCATCTTTTGTGCTGCAAATTTTCATTATTTATTCATTTTTTTCTTCTGATTTGTTAGAGAAAAAAATTAATTGAAAAATTCGAAATTTCGTTTTTCACATATTTTTTTCAAATTTATTCTTTCACTTTTTTTATTTGTTTATCTATATTATATATTTTTTGTAAACGTGGAGCGAGCACTTTGTAAACATACCTCAGTATCGACAGAGCCTCGTCTATTCCGTGTGCAGTTTCACCCTCGAGAATAATGCGATTCAAATTTTCTTCTATCGGCCTCTCCTCCTCTTTCTTCTTTTGGGCGACTTGATTTCTCTTTTCCGTTTCTGCTATTATTTCAGCTCGCGTTATCTTCGATGCTGGCTGCTTGCCGCCAATTTTTATTGTAGCCATTTCCTTCTCGAGAAGAGCTTTCGCTTCGGCTTTTTTCTCGAGTTGCTGAAGTCGTTTCTTCTCAAGTTCCTCCTATCGATACAAACAAGCCCAAGGATTAATTACATTTACTTAAAGTAATTTTATTGAGGTTCAATTTTTCTTGTTTTTTTTTTACCTGTTTCTGTTTTTTCTTCAAAAGTTGTTTATCATCGTCTTGCCATGCTTTCTCCTCAGCCTCTTGTGCTTTTTTTGATGATTCAGCCTCTTTTGCCGCGGCCTTGCGAGCTTTGGCCACAACAGCCTTGCTGTTCTCTCCTACGAACTTTTTCGGCATCCTGCAATCTGTAACGTTCATCAAGTTTACAATAATTTTCTTTCTTACAACCATTTTTATGATACAAATGAATATCAATTAATTTCATGACCATTGTGGTGGCTCCCATCATAATAAATTACGTTTCCGATTTTTCCTCAGCCAGTTAATATTTAGGACCAAAGCAAATTTGATGTTTTCATATTCGTTTATTCACCCTGCCTGGAAACCGATTTTTCCGAAATATTAGTGGTCTTGGAGGAAATCGTGAATGCAATTTGTTACCATCTATCGGTATGTCATATCGCCTTAATAGAAAAATAAACAAAAAAGTGAATAAAAAATACGCGAGCGATCAAAATATTTTGATATTCGCCGCAGAGAAATTGAAAACGCGCGCGCTTCGAAAAACCGGAAGTAGAGGCGGTGAAATTTGTGTCTGCAGCGTTGGTAGTTTCGCGAACGCGCATGCGCAAAGCAGTTAAGTCAGAGAATTCTTCGGAGGTTATAGAACATTTGTATGTATACATAAAGGAGAAAATTCAAAAAGAAACGCATTAAAGCGTTATTTAATGACTCGTTGTTCGTAAATGCTGTCCATTGTCAGAAGCGTGTCGACGTATAAATCAATCACAAAGAGTTTGTTCAGTGCGCGTAAAATGTCGAAGAAAGGATCAAAGAAAAGTGCCAAAGTCAAGGAAGTGGATAAAGCCGATGTAAGTGTACTGGGAATATTCTTTGTTGACTTACCCGATTCGACGGGACGCCGGGGTCGAAAACTTTACTCTTCTATTTGCAAAATTTTTAATCACCTATCAAAGACATAATAGCAGCGTGACATTTTCTACCAAACGATGCACACGCTTCTTTGACCCTTTGACGAAAAAAAAAATCTAATCTCCCGTTTCAACAATGCGGCAAACACTGAAATTCGACATCACTAGAAACTTTTTGGGGTTATACCGTCGATGATATTTGAAACTTTGTTGCTTCCGGTTGAATATCAGAATTCAAATACTTTGACATTTCGAAAACAAACGATATGAGCAGAAATAAATTAATAAAATTCAGTCGTAGTTTCAGTTAGTTTAAAATTGTTTATAAATTATAAAGAATTTTCTTCTTCCACTCTTGATCGGAAAACTTATGTTTGAAAACATTTTTTTTTATCAACCACCTGCTCGGCTAGTGTAGAATTAATTCAAATTGTACCTTTTTTTTTTAAGCATGTCCCAGCTGGGCCAATTTTTCTCGATAAAAATGGCAACGTTGCGATAAGGATACACGCCAAACCCGGTGCCAAACACAACAATATAACAGGTAAAAAAAAAAATCACGTACTTATTTAAAGAAAGCCAGAATAATAGGAATAATAATCTATCCAAATATTGTTATTGTGATTATTTGATCGATCGAATTCAATTTTTCTCACAAATAACTTCATTTTTATTTAATTTTATTACAATGAGTTTGATCAAAAATTGTATTTTTTTTCTGTCTGATAATAAAAGAGTAATCTATAATTGCAGATATAGATGAAGATGTAGTTAACGTCGCGATATCCGGTCTGCCTGTCGAGGGTGAAGCAAACACAGTATTGATGAAATACTTGGCAGCTATTTTGGGTGCCAAAAAAACCGATGTATCTCTGGACAGGGTGAGTCAATAATCGAAAACGATTGTAAAATTTATTAAGATAGAATAAATTTAGAGTTTGGGAACCAAGTTTTTCGAATTTGGAATTTTCACATTGCATTCGAAACAGCAGATGTGACTTCAAAACCTCTCACGTATCAAATTTCGTTACCTCAAATAACATTTTTCTTTCTGGCTTGGTCATGTTGACGCCGCTATATTGAACTTTGACATTGAATTTGAAATTAGTGGGCCCAACAATCCCTTCGCACCATTTTTTAAAATAAAATAGAGTCATTCTTGTTTGATCAGCCATATTGATCCCGCCATCTTGAATTTCGCAATTTTGTCGTTGAATTTGAAATCAGAGAGATCTCAAAAATTTTAAGGTACCAATTCTCATCGAAACAGAATAATTTTTTGAGTTTTGGGTGACTGTCTTGACTCAACCATGTTGAATATTGACTGAATTCGAAATAAGCGACCTTGATCTGTGCTTGATAACCTGCTGGTGTCAATTTTCATCGAAATCGGTAAATTTTTTATTTTTTGGTCGGCCATATTGGCTCCACCATTTTGAGTTGACATTCCTGTTCCATCAAGTATTGAGTTACGAAATTTTGATTTTCAATTAAAAAACCTGCTTCTGCAATAGTTTTCATCGAAATTGATTCATTTTTTCTTTAAGTTTTTTGGTCGGCCATTTTATCTCAGGAATTTCGAATTGGCAGAATTAAATTTTTTTAGCACGGCTCTTTAACTTGATTGTTAAAATAGGAGCGCGCAAAATTTTATTAAAAATCGGTTCATCTGGTTAGCTTTAATTCTCGGGACCACAAACGTTATTAATTTTAGGGAAGTCGAAGTCGTCACAAAGTCGTAACCGTCAGCAACAGCAGTGTCAACGCCGTAATGGATAAATTGAAAGAAGAAATGGCTTCCAACGCGTAAAATATTTCAAGTACTATAAGTACATATAGATATATATATATATATATATATAGATATATATATATATATATATTTTTTTTTTTTTTTTCAATATCAGATTATATTAAATATATTTATAATGTAACATTTACGTACAAAATTTTTTAAAAATGTACTTTTGTTTCATATGTTAACTGTACACGAGTATCGGCAGAATGCTGCATTGATCAGGAGGTACATAATATATCTAAGTCGTACTACTAAGATTAGAAAAACGCGTTTAATGGCGACGAGCCTAGACTGAGTAATGCCTACTTAATTATCTAATGTACAATAAGATAGCCAGCATTTGTCGCAATTAGTCACAAGTCATTTTTTTTTTTCTTTGCAGCCTTAAAGAACCATTTTTCTTCGGTTTAACACGTTAATCGATTAACGATAAGTTAATAAATCTCTCATTTACATATTTCGTTTGAACAATTATGAACAATTCTCGTACATGTAATTCGCATACATGATATTCATATCGTTGCAAAATCGTCTTTTGCAATAAACATTAAGAAATTCGATTTTTTTTTTTCTTTCTTTTTTTCTTCACTTTTGATTTGAAACAATTAAATGAATATAAAATTTTTGTGGGCATTACTCTTGAACTTCGAAGGCTTTGTCGTCGAGCCAAGGTCGAAAAATAGGCAATGTTGAGGGATAATGAGCGCCTCTTTTCGATGGCGCAGTACCAGCTGGTGCACCCTCCTGTCTGAGTGGATAAGTCGCCAGAACTATTGGTATCTGTAGCTTGATCTCTTTGTCCAAGCTCTTCGGACTTATGACAAACTGTGTGAATAACCAATTTTTAGTTTCTTTTTTCTCACTATTTTCGTTTTTTTTTTGTTGTTTTTATCAAGAATTTTTTTTAATTTCCAAGCCATTGAATACAACGCTGGAAAAATATTGTGTGATCGAGAATGAAAGAGTCAGCTATAGCGTATTAAATACGAGTGATATATAATCTTAAGTCATATTGGAATTAAAAAATGTAATTCCCAAAAAATTATTAAAAATTATTCATTCTTAAGAGGTATTTGAGGATTTTTTTTTTCCAATTTTTTATAAATTTCCAACGTATTTCCATTAATAATTTCATCGATTTAATTTTTAAGTATATGAAACTCACGTAAACATGATAGAGTACGTTGATTAGATGACAACCCCGTAAATTCGTCGGTGGCAAAGGTGGAACGTACATCTGTTCGTTGAGCCACTCTTCACCCTCGCCCGGTCTTATTTTCCCTCGTGAAACACTCGCAAGTTCTCGCGTCTCGCTCGCGAGTACTTTGCCTCTGCACATGTACTGTATCGTCTCGGTCAGCGATGCTTTCGTAAATTTCATCGTAACCTGAGTATTAAAATTGAAATTTAATTATTTTATTTTTTTAATTTCATTTTTTTTTTACTACAAGTAGGATGCATGGATTTTGGTCATTCAGAGCATTCTAGTAACTTTAATTTTTATTCAAAGTTATTGAATCAAAACTTAAATATGAGACAAGTTTGTAGTGCCCTAAAAAATTTCTCGCTCTTGGAGCAGGTAGTAAATACTGGGCAGATGGTTCTCCCCCCCACTAGTATTTTTCTGAGACCTTGGGGAGTAATTCAACCGTTTTATGCAGAATCGTTTGAACTTTAATTAAAAAAAAAAAGATCTCGTTAGCTTTATTAGGAGTCGAGATGTTAAAATTAATTGCAACTGGGTACTTTTTGCACTCATTGCCATCAGAGGAATACTGTTTAGATATTTGCATGACAGGGATTAATTAGCAAATTTTTTTTTATCCTTTAATTGATCTGAGGATTATTGTTTTTAAAGCTAAATATTTTTTGGTATCTTCGATATAATTTTTTTCAAGTTTGTATGTTATTGGAAATGCACGAAAATTTTCATCGCATCTGACTTTTTTATGGGAATATAATTTTAAAAAATTCTCAAGACCTATTAACGTCAACCTTAAGTCGATACAGTTCTGTGTGGGGTGTTAGCTGGTTATAATAGTTAAATTCCGTAATTGGTAATGTTAAAAAAAAAAAAATGAAAAAAATATCATCACAGGCGATACATTTATCCGAATTTAAAGAAATAAGTACAAACTTTGCTACGATTGCTGACCGTGGCTGAAATGCCGATAGTCTCACCAGGCACGTAACCACCTCGATCAAGGCTTACTCTACAAAATACCGGACCTCCGGACACACATGACACTCCCACGCGTTGTTCCACCTCCAATCTTGCTGGTTGCTACAGTAATAAATTATTCATATATATATGAAATTATTCAAAGTTTCTTAAAACTCCAACGCGAATTTCGTAATAATCGAATGGTATAATTTCACATTCAAGTGTAATATGAATATTATAACATACTAGAGATTAGGCGTTTTACAGCTTCTCACTACGTTAAATTGCGATAGTTTGAATTAGATCGACCTTCGAAAAAATAACTAAAAATTGAAATGTCACCAGACACTGGGATTAAGGAGACAAAATTATCAAAAATATCCCAATTGCAGAGGTCGGCTGCATATATATATATTTCTTCATATGGGGTGAAGACTACCCTAAAAAGCCAACAAACTGCCAGATAAATTGAAAAATCGAAATCTCACCAGAGATTCCCTCCTCCACCCGCCTCCTTAAGGAGATAAATTTTTTGAAAAATAACGTAAATGGCCGTCGTCTGAAACTTGTGGTCTTTCATTTTTCTCAACGGATAACACCGAAAAATACCAAAAAAGGGGAGGGACGATTATTATATACAATAATGAGGCATTCTTTGTAAAATTGACCACTTTTTTTTTAAATCTCAGATGATTCTCAGAAATGAAAAACATTTGAGAGTTTTGAAAAAGAAACTGCTTGGAAAGCTTTAGATATAAATTTTGATTTTGATATTTATGGAGGAGAATCGATTGGAAAACTTACCGCTAATATTGGTGGCTCGAGATTAAGATCGATGGGATTCATGACGATGAAAACTTGTTGATTCTTGTGAGTTAGGCCACCGGGCTCGCGTAGAGCTGCTTTGCAATAATACTGTACCCAGCCGTGTTTGCCGAGAAAAGTTGATGGCAAACCGAGCGGAAGACCCAATTTGAATGGAAAACTGTGAATACCGGGTGACAACAATGAAGGTCCTTCACCTACGTGTTTTTATTAATTCAATGATTAATTAATAAATACGTGAATAAAATATCAACAAATAAATAAATAAATAAACAAACAAACAAACAAACAAATAAATAAATTATCTTGATGATTCAAATAGTTTAAACAAGTCGAATGTTCCGTTAGGGTATCACGTAGGGTGGTCACGTTTACCAAGCAAAAAAATAAAAAACTTATTAAATAAAGGAAAAAAAATAAAATCGTCTTGCCAGGTTCTCCGAGCAGCCTCATACGAAAATCTATGTAATTTTCCTTATCGTAAACTCTCTCGGCTCGTTGACTCCGTACTCTGACCACTCCCTCGCCTATAACGTGAAAGTGGAGACCCGAAACGCTGTAAAAATATTCACGTTCAATTATCGATATTAAATTTCCCAACATCGCGAGGTGAGATGAATAAAAAAACAATATAATTAATTAAAAAACTGGCAAATTTGACTTTCTATATTTTTATTTTTTTTCAAAATGAGCACACAAAAAGACGAATTCGATCAATTCTCTTTTTTTTTTTTTTTTATTTATTTACACGTACGTTCAATTTTCGATTTTAAATACATTGAATGGAAAAGAGGCAAATTTTCACAAAATGTTACCATAATCTTTAACTTTTATACTTTTGTGTTCAATTTTTTAATATTATAGGTCGAAACAGAATGGAGGTAAAAAAAAATTGCAATTAATTCGAGTTTTGTTTTTTTTTCACACATTTCGAAAGGTGTGCGTAATGTTGAGAATCGAGGTCGAGGGAGCAACGAGGCGAAAATAAGAGGGTAGCAGATATTGTTGTGTTCTTAACATACACACACACACACACACACACACATATATATATATATATGTATATATATGTACAACGCTTGAGCGAATAAACCTGCACTTGGGTATTAATTAAGAGCCATAAATTTTTTTCAATGCGTTTGCGTGTATAATTCATTAATTAATAAGACATATATGCCCTTCTTTGTAACGTAAATTGGCGTGCTTATTGCAAAAGTTCGTGAATTGCAATTAAATGCATATAATTTATGCGAGTGTGCATTATGCAAATAATTCTCGTCACATTTTCTCCCATCGATGCTCACCCATTCCACACACGTTATTTTCAATAATTAATAAAAATTTTACCGAGTAATATTGATTATTAAACGAGCTCGACGCAATGGATAAAAAAAATATAAAAAATTATATTGATAAAATAATGAGAAACTCACTAGGCCTCGTCGTCCAGTTCGATGAGTACACGCCCGGACAAAAAATGACCGGGAAAATAGAGAAGATTCGTGTTGTCGAATAGAATCAAAAATTTACTTAATTTTCTCGTCATTTTGTTGATGTTTTTTTTTTTTTTTTTTTTTTACTAATAAAAAAAAAACTATATTTGGTTCGATAATCGATGAAAGACAAAATAAATCGTTACGTAATCGTGGTCAAGATTTTTTTTTTTTTTTTTCAACTGTGTTGCAATATACTCGTTTGCGACGATCCTTGCGAGAGCGAAAAGGAATGTCTCGCGAGCCTATTTGGTTTTGTCTTCCTCCGCGTGTGCACTCTGTCTCTCTCTCTCTCTCTCTCTGTCTCTGTCTCTCTCTGTCTCTCTCTCTCTCCCTCTCCCTCTCTCTACTCTTCACTCTTCACTCTTCACTCTTCCTCCTCCTTCTCTCATCCGTGACTCTTGCGAGTTCCTGCACACCGCGATATCGCAGTCCGTCGTAACGTCATTTCAATGTTCACTCAGTTTTATTAATTCACGATTCACGGGATAAACAAAGATAAACAAATATCGTTTGACACCAGACAAAAGGAACGAAAAATCCGAGGATTACAGGTGGTCACATAATTTGCAAAAAAAAAAAAAAAAGGATATAGATGTAATGAAAAGAAAAGAATAAGAAAAAAGTGTAAACGCGAGCGAGAGCACGAGAAAAACGTTATGCGTGAGACAACGAAGACCTTGCCGGAGAGCTAAGCGCTCCTCTGGGCTGACTATGGCTCTCATCGGCAATCGTCTCTCGTCGCTCGTCGTCCTGCCCATTCTTGGTGGTGGGTTCACTTTCGCTCCCCTACCACTCGGTTTATATCGTCAAACGTGTGTTTCACCAATCGGCGCTGTTTTAGCTGGTGGTGTACACTCTCTGTGGGTTACAACTCTTCTACTGAGGCATTTGCGACCAAGTCGGGATCGTCGCAGCCCGTTGTGTGGCTCAACAGTCACGGACACGTGCACACACTCGCAGGCACTCACGATCTCACGAATAATTCAAAGTTACTCAGAGAGGCTCACGATCGCTGGAAGATACTCAATACTACTCAGAATAACTCGTGAGAACTCAGGATTACTCACAAATACTCACGAGAACTCACTACTACCCAGAAGAAATCACGAGAACTCACGATTACTCACAAATACTCACGATTACTCACAAATTCAAAACCATTCACAGATACTCAAATACAGTCACAGGAGGCTCACGATTACCCACAGTGACGCTCGAAACTCACGATTGCTCATAGACACTGATGGAGTCTTGCAGAGACAAAATAATTCAAAACTAATCGTAGAGATTTGGAATCATTTAAAACCATTCGCAGACACTCAAATACACTCACAGGAGGCTCACGATTACCCACAGTGACGCTCAAAATTCACGATTGCTCATAAACACTGATGGAGTCTTGCAGAGACAGAATAATTCAAAACTACTCGTAGAGATTTCTAATCATTTAAAACCATTCACAGATATTCAAACGGCATCTTAAAACCCACACGGTACTCAGCTGGTAGCCTCAGAAACTTACGGTACTCAAAGGTACTTAGAGACATTCATGGATACTCGAAACCACTCATAAAGGACTCATGCATACTCAAACATATTCATGGAGCCTCATACGGATATTCAAAAGACTTTCAAAGCGACTCATGCATACTCAAACATATTCATGGAGCCTCACATGGATATTCAAAAGACTTTCAAAGCGACTCATGCATACTCAAACATATTCATGGAGCCTCACACGGATATTCAAAAGACTTTCAAAGCGACTCATGCATACTCAAACATATTCATGGAGCCTCACACGGATATTCAAAAGACTTTCAAGCGACTCATGGATAGTCACAAACATTTTCAGAAAGATTCGTTGCATTCTCAAACACACTCACGGAAGTTAAAGATACTCACAGAGACTCGCAGTCGATGACTCAATGACACTCATAAGTATCAGAAATCGACACGAATACTCACCAACATTTATAATATCGAATGACCTCTCAACTAGTTGGTTTTCTCTGGCTTTACAAACTAGTACACTTGTTCGAATCGCGATAATAAATTTCAAAATTTCTCGCCTAAAAGAATCGTTTATTTGTACGTACACATATTTATTACAAGTACGTTGATGAAAATACGTGGGATTCGTTCTTATATGGGATCGGGCATATTACATCGGTATTTCATTGTGTGGTTACACAGAGTCCAACACAAAACATATGCTCTATTGCACAATTCTTGGCGCGAGAGTAATTGATTCAGGCGATATCCATTACACATTACATGATATATGATATACATATATATACGAAACAACGTAATAATACGAGGCAATAATACGAAGATCGAGTGTCATGTGGTATTATTACTACACTATGCGATAACGTGTGCGAAACGACGATTATCCGTTTCGTCTGAAAAAATGTCTCCTTCAAAGTTTGTGAAAGATACGGTGCCAGCAACGTCAACCTCAACGTCTGCACTAAATTATAATGAATTCTAGGCACGCATCGTAACTTTCACCATGCACTCTTCGTTTCAATGATTTGAATGCTCATTCCGGATCTTTTTTAAATCGTTTTTTACAATAAATCTTAGTTACAACGATTACTTGTGCGTCAGCGTAATTCGGAGGCATAGGAGCAAATATTTTCTTTCATTGTTACGATACCCGAAGAATTTAAATAATAATATCAATATTGCGCGAAATTGGCCGGACTAATTTTTATTATTTAATAAATTTCTTTAATCAGAGACCTTCATTGATGCAAAATCGCTCACCGTAACGTTTATAGTGTACATTTATTCTTAATTGTTTACAAGTCTCAATTTCCGGTTGTCAAACGTTTTGAATTATGGTTCCATACTCTGACACGGAGGACGCCACTGTTCCTGCTCTCTGCGCAGCCGCGAATTCAGTTAAATCGCGTACGGCGCGTTGTACACTACGATATCTCGTTTTCGTTCGGTTTTCGTTTATAACCAAACAAATATTACGCGATGGACCGTGTTAAAATGAGCCAAAAGGAGTATCTCCGAAAGTATCTAAGTGCCGACGACGATGGGAAGAAGAAAAAGAAGAAGAAGAAGCTAAAAGTTGGCACAAAAACGTGAGTATATTTTCACAAAAAATCTACGCTCTTTCGAGCGAGACATACATCCGGACACTTTGTGTTTTAGGTTATGTTGATAATCTCGTCTGCAAACTGTGGGAACGGCGTTATGTGTAAATATACCTGAAAATATTCCAAGGTCAATGCTCGAAATGTATTTTGATACAACTGGGAGAAACTTCGATTGTCCCAAAAAGTTTTTCTCGATGAAAATAAGAATAATTTGAGATATATGAGGTAATTGTCCCCATTATGGGACAAGGAAAAACTGGCGCATATTTTTTTTTATAAATATTAAAATTAAAATTGAGCGAATTTAAGGCTTGCTCGACAGTTTTGGTGAATTCGATCGGCTCTTTTCACAAAGCACCTTAATTCGGCTTTTTATTTCGATTATTTAGATAAAAAAGAATGCGAATTGATAGAGGAATGTTCATGACCCCATTTATGGACATTCCAGCAACCTCATAATTTCAAATTCGATGGATCTAAAAATTAAATATTCCCATTACGGGACTAGGAACGAGCTGGCACATATTTGTCGAAATATTTGAATTGAAATTGAGCAACTTTGAGGTTTGGTTCGTCAGATTTGGTTAATTGGATCGATTCTTTTTACAAAATCCCTTAATTCGAGGAATTATTTCACGAGAAAAAAAAAAAAAAAAAATGAGAGGCATGTTGATGACCCATCCAGTGGTTCAGGTGTCCATAATAGTGTCTAATGTCCCCATTAGTGGGCAATTTAGCTGCCTTGCTATTTTGAACTATCTAGTATAACTATATAACTATATTTTAAACTAGTAGATTACTCGATCGATTTAGTTGCATGTCCATTGTTTGAATTATACATCATTTAGTTTATAATAATTTACTTTGTATATTTACACAAAAATCCTGCAGTCTGCAATTATTGCAGAATTTGTTATAAAAGCTTACAAAAAATTATTCAGATTAATGATAAATAATTTATTGTTATTAAATAAAGAATTATAGTTAATCTGACTGCCTTTTCGTAAGCTTTTATAACCGATTGATTTTACATACTCAATTAATATATTTTCCAAAACCACAGATAAGGTGCATGGAATTTTTTTTGTCTTCCAAATATTAATATATTTGGGTGAAAAAAAAATTCCGTTGATAAACATTCGTCTGGTCACTAATTTGAACGATAATATGCAAAATAATTTGTTGCTGTCTGCAGTCCTCAGTTTCGTCAACCTTCAGGATGGACAAAAAACATCGATTTTTTCGACACAATGAACATTATTTACGTTTATTTTAAGAATGCTTCATGCATACAATCTCGTCCAGAAGTCAAACTAAATGCAAACGAATTGCCAGCAATGAATTTTCTATGTGATTCTATTAGGTTGATGCCAGAATGCAGGTTTGGATCATAAACTTCAAAGCAGTACATCTCAACCTATTATAGAATTAAATTTATTAATAAAAATAGGAACCATTATAATCTACGCATTTTTGCCAACAAGAAGCGAGTCTGTTGATTCTGATGGCGTAGAATCCTATTATAGAATGAAATTTATTAATAATAATAGGAACCATTATAATCTATGCATTTTTGCCAACAAGAAGCGAGTCTGTTGATTCTGATGGCATAGAATTAGGGAGCTGGTAAATTTTTCCAAGGTGTTTTGAGCTTTGCAATTATTTTGGCACCAACCTAATATAAAGAGTTTTAATATCCCATAAACTTCGGAGACCACCAGAGTTGCAAATCGATTTGTATTGCTGCTCCTATCGCTTTCGCTATTTGTTTACTAATTTTTCAAATAACTTCTTTGCATTATCGTTTAAAATCAATATTCTTAGCATCTTCAATGTGGTTGATTTTTTGCAGATTTTTATCTTACCGCTATGTACAGAAATTGTAATCGCATAAAACTTTTAGTTGAAAATCCGTCAAGCATTCTTAATTCTTACAAAATGTTGAATTTTACAGCAATCTTGCGAGTCGCCAGTGGATGGTACAAGTCCAGCAGTAGGAATATATATCTTAGGATAACGAAGAAAACAAATTAAAAAATTCAGAATAATTAAAAATAGGACCAAACAAAAGTTTCCTTCTTCTTCTTGCCTTGTTGCACAACGTCAGAGTTCTATTTTCCAGAGTTACAATAATCGACGACGACGTAGACGTTAAAAACATGCGTCCAATCGAGGATGGTGAATTTGAGATATTCAACACAACCGAAGACGCGCCACAGATCGTCGGAGTCGTCGACGAGAGAGGACCAGTGGATTTTGCGGACAAGAGAAGGTGGAAAATTATTGCTGACGATGGCGAGGGAAATGTTGCTTGTAGCACGAACGATAACAGACGCAGAGATGTTGATGAGGAAATATCGATAGGAAAAACGACGGTGCCTGAAAAAACGAAAAAATCGAGAAACCCAAAAATTGCTGAGAGGGAAAATTTTGATTTATCGAAAAGATCGGAAAATTCAAACGGTCATGAAATTCGTAATCGTTCTCAGGACA
Source organism: Dyspetes luteomarginatus (assembly GCA_963669185.1). NCBI lineage: Eukaryota > Metazoa > Arthropoda > Insecta > Hymenoptera > Ichneumonidae > Dyspetes > Dyspetes luteomarginatus. The sequence continues at coordinate 11,570,886 of OY769911.1, read as the reverse complement.
GCGACGTGAGCCCACCCAGAAAATCACGAGATGTTTCTGATAGCGATTTATCGCCACCTCGTGCCTCGCAAAAACGTAATCGAGAATTATCCGAGGATTCGACTAAGCCAACAAAATCGAAGCGAGCAAAAAGTAAAAAATCCTCCAAGAGACGAAAAAAAGAATCCAGCACAGATTCGAGCTCGAGCAGCTCGGAATCTTCAGACTCGAGTCGACGAGATAAATCGAAACGACGTAACGATGAAAAATTCAGGAAGAAAGAGGCAAAAAGAAACGAGACGAGAAGCAACGATTCAGATCCGATTAGTCCACCGCGAAATGAAAAAAAATCACGATTTAGCAAAAAGGCTCATAATCGCGATAATTCCGAATCGGATCCACCGAGGGAGCCGAAAAATTCGCGATCTGCGAAAAAATCTCGAAATCGAGAAGATTCCGACTCAGACTTGAGTCCACCGAGGGAGCCGAAAAATTCGCGATCAGGGAAAACATCACGAAATCGAGAAGATTGCGAATCCGACTTGAGTCCTCCGAGAAGATCGAAAAATGATGAAAAATTTGGATCTGGGAGAGTCGAGTCGAAAAGTCTCGAGAGAATGTCGAAACAGTCACGAGGTAGAGATGAATCGCGTAATTTTAATGATAAATCGAAAACTCGCAGAGAATCCGACTCAGATTTTAGTCCTCCGAGAAGATCGAAGAATGATCGTAAAATGAGACGTGGAAATTTGTCCCAAAGTCCTGCGAGAACTTTGAGAAAGTCTCGAGGCTCGGATTCTGATTTGAGTCCACCGAGAGTGTCGAGGAAAAATTTAAATGAGACGAGACGAGATTCTCGACGAAGAGACGAAGGGAGACACGAGAGGACCAGAGGGCACGAAAATTCACAGGCTGCTGCCTCGCAAAGACATCAAAGGTTACCGAGAGAATCGCGATCGAGATGGAACGACGAGAGATCGAGAAAATCAAAAAGTCCCGAAGAGTCAGGAAGAGCCGGCGATTCGAGGATGAAAAAAACACTCGATGGAAAAACTGCTGGATTGCAAGATGCTCGGGGTCTCAGAATTGAGACAGAAGCGCACAAGAAACGAGAGGCTGAAATGTTTAAAAAGGTAAATCGTAAATTTATTTTTATTTTTTTGAATTTTTCAAAACATGTATACTTTTATGTATACTTTTTTTTTCATTTATAGTTAAAATTGACTGATGTTTTTTTTTGCAGATGAGCGCTGAAGTTAGCGGTGTCGGACAAACAGCAGTTTTGCGAGATCGCAGAACCGGAAGAAGGCGGGATTTAAATGCCGAAGCTGCTGACCGCCGAGAGAAGGAAAAACGCCAGGCGGAGATCGATGAAAAATACGCAAAGTGGGGAAAAGGGTGAGAATTTTAGCAAACTTTTATTAATTAATGAGCATGTCGTTAATCAACTTCTTAAAAAAAATTGAGGTCGTTGGCTCAAATTGTTCAAACATCCATTTCTTCCAAATATAATTTTCTGACTGTATTTTTTTTAACAACCTGATAAATATTAACAAAAAAACACGAAATTCTTTTCTTTTTTTTCTTTCGTGCGCGAACAGCGATATTATGAAAGTGTCGAAAAAAAATATATAATTAAAAACTGGCGAAATGTTTAATTTTTTTTTTCAGCCTCAAGCAAGTCGACGATCAAGCAGAAAAGCTCGAGAGAGATTTGTACGAGATGAGCAAACCCCTGGCGAGATACGCGGATGACGCTGATTTGGACAAGGAGCTACGTGAGGCAATGCACGTTGGCGATCCGATGTTGGATTACATCAAGTCGAAGCAGATTAAAGAAGGAAAACGTGAACCGGGTATGTAAAATCGTCAATTTATAAATTTGCCGAGTGTTTGCTTTTGTGTATATATAGACATAGATAGGCTTACATAGACATAACATAGACGATGGCCATAATATAGGCAATGGTCATAACATGAGCAATGGCCATAACATGGGCAATGGTCATAACATGGGAAATGGCCATAACATAGGCAATGACCATAACATAGGCATAGACATAGGCAATGCACATTGGCGATTCGATGTTGGATTACATCAAGTCGAAGCAGATTAAAGAAGGAAAACGTGAACCGGATATGTAAAATCGTCAATTTATAAATTTGTCGAAAGTGTTTGTTTTTGTCTATATATAGACATGGATAGGCATAGATAGACATAGAGATAGTTAGGTAGACGTAGATGGAATGTAATATCATTACTATGTTTCTATTATACTAACAATAGTAATAGGATTTATTACTAGGTATATCCATGAGGGCGTTTACACAGCTCCTCCCCTGCTATTATATTAAATATATATATATATATATAGGCTCGTGGTCGATAATTTGCATTTCATCGATGTTTTTTCTCAAATTTACTGTTTTTTTTTCCACCCTTTATCATTGCAGAACGACCCAGTTACCAGGGCTCCTTCATGCCAAATCGTTTCGGCATCAAACCGGGTCACCGTTGGGACGGCGTAGATCGTAGCAACGGCTATGAGAAAAGATGGTTCGAAGCTCGTAATGCTCGTACAGCCCTGCAAGAGGAAGCCTACAAATGGAGTACAGCTGACATGTAATTGTTTTTTTTTTTTTTTTTTTTTTTTTTTTAGATACAAAATTAACGATAATTTTTTTTCCTTCATTTTCCTCGTGCGTTATACCGAATATTTTTATTACAAAAAAATAAATAAAAACAAAGAAAAAATTTTGTCATTACTGTTAGTTTATGAGAAATTCTCACTCCTGTCGAGTTATTACTTTTTCATATTGGCAAAGTGAATTTGCTCTTTGTCCCAGAATAGTTGTAAAATATTTTAGTTATGTCAGGCAAAATTGAGCATTTGTCGATAAAAGAAAAAAAAATGAAATTGGACGTTAATTTTATATATGGAGGTAAATCAATTTTTCGGTAAATTCAAAATTTTATAAAATTTCAACCCCTCGCCGATTCTTGCCAATCTCTTCATATCTATCAATTCTTCTCCCATCGCTTATTCGTGTAGAAAATTCGATTGTTGAAAATTTACAAAAATTAGAATTACCAGATTTGTAAATATTTTTAAAAATCCAAAATCGTATAAAATTCGAATCACATGAGTTACTCGAATACAACAGCAAACAAAAGTAGTTTTCTCTCCGAATTGTATGAAAAAGTTTGAGCCCAATCGGTAAAATCATTTTCGAGATAAAGCCGTTTAAATTTTTTAGGATCTAGAACGTACACAAACATTTTTTCTAGATTTTCTGACTATTTGGAATATTTTAGGTCACGCAGTCACGAAAAGTTCGAAAAAAAAAATGTTGCATGAAAATAAAATTTCTAAGTTATATTACCAAAAAAATAAATCTCATACGAAAATTGGAATTTTCTTGCAAGATCAAATAGTAGAAATGCACTCTTTTTTTCAAGGACACTGATCAAATAATTTTTTTATATTCAGCAAAATCACGCATTCAACAAATTGAAAAGAAAAAAAAACGCAAAAAATTATTGCCATTAATTTTTCACGATTACCACATTACCACAAAAATCAGATGAAAATTTCGATTTTTTCGAGGTAAAAAAATATAATTGAGCTTTCTTTTCACGGACACTAGTAAAATAATTAATTTATTTTTAGGAAAATAAAGCGTTTGGCAATAAAAAAAAAATGATGAAAAATCATTAGCATTAACTTTCTTTATTATTTTATAACTAAACAGCAATTTCAAATTATACGAAAAATTAGATGATTATTTTTCTAAAGGCAGATTGAAAAGTAAAATTTTGCTAAATGTTTTTTCTACAGAATAAAGATAAAATAATTGGCACAGTAGATTTGGCATAATCGATAATTTTGTTGACTATCGTATTTCGTTAGCCATGCAGTTATTTCCAACCTCTTGTAATTGCGAACAACGCCAGCGTTGCTTTCCGGGCTCGACACCGGTTATGAGTTATGTGCGTGTCAGTTGCTGCGTGACCGAGGAGTGTCGAATATGTCCGTATCTACACAAATTTATATATAGGGCATTATGGGGGTTAAAATAACTCTTTTTTTTTTCTGCTCGCAAAAATATGTGGCTATTGATAAAAAAAAAAAAACAGTTCGCGCACAGGCTATGAACCGATCTGCCTATTTTTACTACTGCCGCATCGATATTGAAAAAAAAAGCTGAAAATGACAATTTTTAGAAATTCAAAAATTTATCCATCGCGAAATCCTTCGACGTGTATGTTGCACCTGACGATTTTTTTTTGTGACCTGTACGATTTAAAAAAAATCTGAAAATCGATGTTGAAATTTTTTTACCCTTGAATCTGCAAGATCGAAAGTTTTCATTTTCAACCCCGACTGCCCGTAGGGAAAAAAAGGAAGTTATGCGTTATTAATAAAAAAAATTACTACACGAATTTTATGTTCAATTCTCAATGTTTGTTAAAAACTTTGTCGATAACGAACCTCAGGAATTATTTTAAAACTCTAAAAATTGCGAAGTGCATTTTCCACTGTCCTAAAAAAATATTAAAAGAAATATGGAAAAAATATTTTTGTCCAATCTGCCTGGAATGCCCCATACGTCGATGCATGTACACATATGAAAATTTTAGTGAAAATGAAAAATTTGTTTAATTAATTAAGCTCGTTGCGCGTAAACTCGAATAGAGATTGCGTTATCCCCAAGTCATTTCCGCGCTCTCCCATATCCCCTCTCTACCTACCATCAACGAAACTTTGTTGGTCGACTGCGAGACGACGATGTTTCGATCGGTTTACTCGCGAATGCTCCAGCCAAATCGAGTAGTAGCTCCGTCAGTCGAGCATATATATATATATACTGTCTATACGAGAATGTGTATATAGTACTAGAATATATATCGACGCAGGCAGTCGCGACGCAAGGGCAGGGTCGTCGGCAGTCGGCAGTGAACCAGTCAGTACGCCCCGCGACGTCAACGGGACGCAGTCAAAGTTTTCTCTCGTCCATCCGTCGTAGATTTTTTAAGCTCCATAGACACGCCAGTAGTTTCCTCTCTTATAATTAGATAAATATATATGTCTATATATACTTTCGTATAAAACCATATATACATATATATATATACAATATCCTTAGTAAAAAAAATAACCCATTTGTAGTTGGGCTCGCAAGAGACATGCAGGAGTAACAAGTAGTTTCGGTATTGCCATTTTTATCGATATTATGTCCCGAGCTCAAAGCATCGGCTGAAAAAATCTCAGAGAGAGAGAGAGAGAGAGAAAAAGAAAAACGTACGAACAAAAACGCACGATAGAAAGAGAATAAGAATTAAAGATTAGAACAGAGGAAAGACGAGAGCAATAAAACAATAACGACATTCTCGGTTCAAATAGTTTCGCTAACGGCCACTCTAACGTCCACAGCGGAGAAGCGCCTCTACGGAAGAGCGTAAAGTTATTTCGTCACTTATTTTTTCGTCTCTCCATTCTCTATTCTGCCGAAGCTTATATCTCATTATCATTGTGCAATAAACACGATAACGAAGCACATAATATAAATGAGAAAAATTCCATAATAAATAATAAGAAAAGAAAAAAAAATCGCACAAATATAAGAATCAAGAAAAAGTGTCTTGTCAGTGTCGCCGACAACGAAACGCGTCGCACACACGCACTCGCGCGCCACTCGTACGTGAACACAACGCTAATCGAGAGACGCGACCAATTTGTGGTTATATTGTTTGTTTTTTTAGCATTCTTCATTCGTTACTTGTGACGATTGGAATAACTTTTTCTCCTCTATTTGCGCGACATTTTTGAGAATTTCAATCTTGAACTGGTGCAAGAGAGACAGATAGACGGAGAGATAAAAACGATCTTTCGAGCGTGCGTTTTTTCGTTAACGTGGAGAGAGAGAGAGAGAGAGAGGGAAAGAGATAAATTAATGTGGGGTCTAGCGTGAAAAACTCGTACGCACAAGTGTCGAAGGTGCAATTGTGATATCGACTGAGTGAGACCCACGTGTGCTTCGTAATTTATATAGCAAAATTTTGAAAAAAAAAAACAATCTGATTATATACATATAATCATTCATACGTATAAAAAAAGGGAAATTGGTGCTTTTGGTGTCCAAACAAGAAGATTGTATAATCAAGTGGTGCAAAAATGGGATGCACCCCGAGTAGCGTTCCGCCGGCTGCTGAGGATGACAAGGGCGACGCTAATAATGGCGGTGAGTTGATCGGCCACGCAAGTATTATAAAATTGCATCATTAGATCATTTCAGCCTTGTCTTTAACGATTTTATGCGCCATTTTTTACCTCTTCGAGAGTTTGAAATCTTTTTTTAACGTTTTTCGACCCCTCTTTTTTATTTCTTTTTTTAAATCAACCCAAGTCGGTTCCGAAAAGTTGCCGAAAATGCAATCTCACGATATATTTATGTATATCATGACGTTATGTATATCTTACGGTATATTCTCGTGTATATATATGTATATATATATATACAGTCTGATGTATATCTTATAATGATGATAATAGGAAGAATGAGAATAATAATTCATTTCGTTTCATTATATGTACGAACTAAAGAATTTTCTGAGGCATTTTTCACGTTAGAGGCATGACCACCAGTCCGCATTCTCGAAGGGGACGAGCTTTTTGATGTTTCGTCTCCCATATCAATAGTGAACAATGGTCATGGGATAAAAAACATTGTGAACAATGGTCATGGGATAAAAAACATTGTGGATAATGGTCATGGGATAAAAACCATTTTGGATAATAATGGTCGTGTGATAAAAAACATTTTGGATAATGGTCGTGGGATAAAAACTATTTTGGGTAATGGTCATGGGATAAAAAATATTTTGGACAATAATGGTCGTGGGATAAAAAACATTTTGGACAATAATGGTCATGGGATAAAAAACATTGTGGATAATGGTTGTGGGATAAAAAACATTTTGGGTAATGGTCGTGGGATAAAAATCATTTTGGATAATAATGGTCATGGGATAAAAAACATTTTGGATAATGGTCATGGGATAAAAAACATTTTGGATAATGGTCATGGGATAAAAACCAATTTGGATAATGGATTTTGTAGCGTATTTGGATTTTCGTTGAGAGAAGAATAATTTTTTTCTTTTTTTTTTTCGAATTTTGGAAAAATATCAATTTTACCTCATGCTACAGGACACGTTATACGTTATACGTAGTTTGGGAGTCGATATATGGAGTTTAGTGGACTAAAGGCTTTTCATTGTCCCAAGCCTCGGGCATCGAAAGCTCAAAGACCTCCCGTCGTCACTCACAGCGAGAGAAATCTCTCTCGTACAATAGTAGAAAATCGCGAGAACGCCCAAGCGAGAAAAGCCATCGAGTGGGAAGAGGAGGCGTCGGGGCGGCGGGGGGGAAATGCCAAGCCAGCTACACGTTCCTCCGTCAGTACTCTTTGTACTAGCCGGTAGAGGCGACAGATATATCGGTCCGGACTCTCTGTATATATATATATATATATATATATATATATATAACGTGACTGCTACTACTATTATTACGGATATATGGGGCGTTTCAGGTTAAATCAAGAGGGTCGTTATTTTCAGAATTTTTTTGTTTCTCTTTCTTATGGTTTTTGGGCAAGAGAACAAAGACCCCATAGGAATTTTCAAATTTTCAAATGTTTTGGTCTTTCACAATGAGTTCAATTAAAATATCTTTTTACATCGTTAGTAGAATGGTTTTGTGAAATTGAAAAAAAAAAAAAATTGCTGTTATTCGGGTCATCGTGTTTTCTTTGGGAATGGAAATAATCTTTTGATATAAAATGATGAAAATTTTGAAAAAATATTTTTACTTACAAACTAATTATTATACTTTTGAAAACTTTTGGAATTGAATCTTATGATTCATCAATCTTATGATTTTGATCATCGGTCTTTAGAAATTGAATTATTTTTTTCAATGCAAAATAAAGTCTTTGAGAAAAGAAAATTTCGTTCCTTATAGCAAAGAATTTAATGAAAATTTATTATAATTAACGATTTTATTCTTAACAATGTTAATTAAAACTTTTTCCATAATAACTACGTCGATTTTGTTTTATTCTCAAAATTCGTGTACAAAAGAAAAGAGAGAAAAAAAATTGCAAAAAAAAGCTGTGACTTTGTCGAGTTGGCCTAGAATTCCCTATATATGTGTATTATATACATATGGGTAAGCATGAAGAGTGTAGAGGAGCCGGAAAAGTCATGGTAGCGACGAAAACTGCTACTGTACGGACATGAACGAGTTTCGTTCCTATGCGAGTCTGTGTTTGGGCAGACGTGCGCTCACTCTCAGTAGATACGCCCTGCACGCGTCAGACCAAATTCCTGCTTGACGACTGATCTCAAAGTACCTCTCTCGTTGCACGCTGCGAGCTCATTCTAGCTTATTGTAACATTTAAAAATCGATTATTGACAATTTTTTTCGATAGATATCCGTGACGTGTTTATTATTAATTCCCCATATATGTATATTATATACATATGGGTAAGCATGAAGAGTGTAGAGGAGCCGGAAAAGTCATGGTAGCGACGAAAACTGCTACTATACGGACATGAACGAGTTTCGTTCCTATGCGAGTCTGTGTTTGGGCAGACGTGCGCTCACTCTCAGTAGATACGCCCTGCACGCGTCAGACCAAATTCCGGCTTGACGACCGATCTCAAAGCACTTCTCTCGCTGCACGCTGCGAACTAATTCTAGCTTATTGTAACATTCAAAAATCGATTATTGACGATTTTTTTCGATAGATATTCGTGTCGTGTTTGATAGAATTTAAAAAAAATTATCAAAAGTTATTAATTATAAAAAAATATTAAATTAAAAAAAAATATATTTGCAACGGTAGAATAAATGTTTGAAGGATTCATCAATTGAAGGCAAGATTAATGCAATGATAAGGCGTCCTTGCGAGTAAATAGAACTCTTATTTGGTCTTCTATGATCTGAAGTCTCTTTCAAGTGAGTCAATTTTATCAGAAAAGCCTCATAGATCCAAATATTTCGGCAGGTAGGTAACTTCAGACAGGCTAAAAAAAATCTTAATAATTTGCATCGTACTTTAAAGTGTGAGTTGGATGGAAAAAAAATTATTTACATTTTTTGTTTTTAATAAATATTAATTATAATTTAACGACTGTTGGATTGAGTAATTGAAGAAAAAAAAAGACTTTTTGGTTTTTGTACGATCGTAGAATGACTTATCCTTTGGAAGTTAAAGTTGAAAAAATCTGCAACTATGATGTGAATGGATTTAAAAATTTGAAAAAATTTACGAATAGTAGTTTTGAGCTACAAGCTGATTATGAAATTATGAAAAACATCTCAGAGGTTATGTGAGAAATTGGCTGGATTTACTAAGAATGCCTCGTATAAGTATTTCTCTTGCTCGATTTGAAATATTCAAAGTAGAGGTGACGGACAAATAAGAGATTGAAATTTACAACGCAATGTAAATATTATTTATTATTCTCAAACCGGAAGTACATTTTTACAACGCACGATTATAAAATAAACCGAACTGTATATTGTTTGGGTTCGCTCGACTGGATGAATCGTGAAATAAGAAAGACGAAAACTATTAAAATCGAATACATTTTTTTTTCAGTTTGTCTATATCTACCAGTCCATTTGTTTAATTTACACAGCAGCATCGTAGACTAGAATTGACAAATCGTTTATTGTGTTTGCTCATTATACATTAAAATGAATCGAGAGACGAATTCTTTTCGACGATCAATGCAGACTTTCCCCCACCCCCTTTCGTCTTATTCATACATGTAAGTGCATGTCGTGTATTCTTGGTAATTTGAAAGACGGAAATAGCGATATTACGTGATGACTACAGATAGAACTCGAATGTAATTGAAGAAACTTTATCCGTATAAATTTTAAACAAAGTAAAATTAAAAATAAACAAAATTTCTCAGGTTATGTGAAATTTGGGCAAAATTGTCTTGGAAGCTTAAAAATTAATTATTCCATATTAATTAGCAATTTTACAAACGATGAGTTTGCAGGAATACTAAAAAAATCTTTAATAAATATTATTTTTATTACATCGTTACATCAGGTTGATTTTATTGTAAAGATTTACAAAATTTTGAAAAATTCATTTGATAAATTATACTAGTGTGGGCCGATAGGTGCGCGATCGGTGGGTGGCTCTGGCACGATTACCAAAGTCCAGAAAGCGTTGGACGCGGACAGTACTCGGTGCGGTGACCGCATGGCCGTTGGCTGACGCATCGAAACGCTCATATTTTCAGAATTTAGTAATTTCTTGTAGAAACACTAAAATTAGAGAAAGAGTCAACTGTATTGACATATGTTTTTCGCAGTTTCGCTGTTCCCATGGCGAATGCGATATAGATATAGCTGAGTCGGCTGCGAACAGACCGGAAGTTAAGTTAACTTCGAGTGTGGGGCGTAGTGTGGGTAGGGAATGATAGAAGGGGAATGGAAAGAGTCACATGTAAAAATTCTCAAGGGTAAACGTTGGAACGCATCAATTTAAAAAAAATGTGTATTAGTGTTGAAGGTCATCTACAACGAAGCAACTTACAGATTTTTTATAATAAATTTTGAGAAACAGGATAAAAATGACAAATTATTTGTTTATTCGTAGATTTTTACGTTAAATTGCAATAATAACTGAAACAGCAATTTTCAAAATTGATCAAAAGATTTTGTAAAATAAATAACTTTTATTTCAGTGATTCAAATTTATCTATTTTCTGATTTTTTTTTCACTATGTAAATACGTTGACGCAGAAAGCCAGATATTGTAGTCAGAATTCTTGGCTCCCGAATTTCGTAGACCTCGAGCTGCATACACATATACTGAATAAAGTTGGGCAAGCCGATCAAAGTAGTTTAATAGCTTAATACAGAAACGTGGGCGTCAGGCAGTCGGTCTGACCGTATCAGACAATCCGGCACGGAAGAAGACAGTAGTAAAACCCATGAATGTTCAGCCAAACATATTTTATGGGGCATTGCAGGCCACATCGTGCTATTGGGAATCCGTACATTTTTTTGAATTATTTTTTCTCTTTCTTATTATATTCTATGGCAACAAAAAAAAAATACTTTTGATAAATTTTCAAGTTTTTTAAAAATTTATTTTATTTACGCTATTTGGGTCTGTGACGAATCGTTCTAATGACCGGTCTTATTACCATTCGGTCTTATGACAATACTTCGATAACAGCTTATCAGTACTAATTCAAAACTTTTGTTGATAATAAGGGAGGAAATTGTGGAAAAAATCTGAAAATTCGTGTCAAATCGTTTTTTGGGTTGCCTTAGGATAAACTAAAAAGGGGAAAAATCAATATGGTGAGGGTTATGGCCCTGTCTATTTGTCCTGGAATGCCCCATACATATGATATATATATATATACTTTGTACAATTCACAAAAGAAAAAAGCAAATCGATCTACCCTCGATCTCGGAATTTCCCACAACCCCTGGGAAAAATATAACGAATTCTCAGAGGACTGGCTAAGCTCGATCGATTTTTTTTTTCTTTTCTCTCTCTCGTCTCTCTCCCTCTCACCTTTTCTCTCGTGATTGCTTATCTCGGTTATACACTCGCGTCGAATCGTTTGCAAATTAATACTCGAGTATATAAGTGGAGGTAAATCACAAGCTCGCTCACTCGGTACTGGGTAATAATTATGAAAAAAAAAAAAATAAAAAAAAAACAACAACAAACAGTTGGTGGGAAAAAAAATTGAACTTTTTGAAAATTTTAGCTCGTAGTTTTTTTTACGAGCAAAAATCTGTTTATTCACGTTTTGTCGATAAAAATCGGCTGCACAAATTAATTCATGCCCATTGGGTATTTTATAATATAGAGAGAGCGAGAGAGAGAGAGAGAGATACTCTGGGGCGTCTAATAGAATTCCTCCGTTCGACGAGGGATCCGGATCGTATTTAAATATCACACGTTTCAGAGTTTAATGTAATCGGACTTTGTAATGGAGTCGAATAGACGAGAAGAGTTATTCGCGTGTTTCCAAGTCTCCGTCTCTGTCTCTTTCCAAGGACAATAATGACGAAGTGCACCATCTGCGTGTGTTTTATGCATATGCTAATTAGGAAATTAAATTTTACTTTGCCTCTTTGTTAACGAGAATACAATGCTTTCCATTTGGGTCTGAGTTTTATAAAACGAATGGAAAAAAAAATATATATATATATGAAAATTCGATTGAAATATTTTGCTTTTGTTTCGCTTGTTAAATAAATAAATGCAAACTTTATCAAAGTTCTTCGATTTTTCTGGTATTCCATCCGAAAATTCGATTTAAAAAAATAATTTAATAAATACATTCAAATCGTTTGGGTTTCGCATTAATTACGGAAATAAATAAAATATAGTTTTGCAAATTTCATTAAAATATTTTTCACCAATAATACAATTTAGAATATATCTTCCACCACAAATGAGGTACGATGAGAAACTCGAGAACTTCGCGATATGAAAAAAAAAAAATGAACAAAATTAACCATGTTCAAAATTCTAAGAAATTTAGTTTTGAATAATATTAATACCAAAAAGTTAGTAACAAATTGGTTTAAAAATATGTGCTTAATAGATTTTCCAGAAATGCATATTTTTTTTATCTACAAAATTGATTTCCTGATTTAAAAAAAAAATACATTTGAATTATTTGAGAATTTTGTCTCAGTTTTAAAAATTGCATAATTAACTTTTTAGTATTATTATTATTATTATTATTAAAAATGGATGTTCTTAGTATCTTCCATATGTTTATTTTCTCAAATTTTCGTCATATATCGCAATGTACTAAAATTCTGGTGGACTCAAACTGTTGATTGGGAGTCTATATGTACCGTTATAAAAATGAGGAGGTAAAACTTGTTTGCGAAATACGAGGAATAAAAATCGATGTAGATCTGTGACTCGCGATAAGGCCACTTTTCCGAACTAACACACTCTCATAATTGTATATATTTTCTGTCGTAAAGTAGCACGGAATTTCCCGTTGCAGACCCTCGTCGATTTTCAACTTAATTGACATCGATGAAGGGCACAGCCTGAATGATATATGAATTGCCTCGAAAATTTGTGCCCATGTGCGCGAGTTTAATATCGTCGATGCTTTCGTGTATTACACACCCCCGTTTGCATATAACTAAGCGAACGAGCGTGTTCGAGGTTGCGTGCAAAACGCTGACCTCCTTTACGACATTGACTGGATAGGTCTCGGCAACTTATGTTTATGATTCGTTTGGGTTAAAATGATATATATATATCTATATATGTGTGTGTGTGTGTGTGTGTGTGTGTGTGTGTATCGTTGACTATTTCTCGAGTGGTTGGTGTAGACTAGGCGAATTAACATCTTGGCCAAGCAATTTTGCTATTTACCTTCCCCCTTCCATCTTGATTTTCCATTCATCAATCTTTTCGTCCTTGGTAAACACACGATTTTAATGGTATCGTAAAGAATAATGAGAGAAAAAGAAAATACGAAGCAAATTGAATGCTGCACATTGCTAGCTCACAATTTATTCATTATTTATAATAGAAATTACTCATTGAAAAAAAAAAAAAAATCTTGATTTCGTTGTATATTTCAAATTAATTACATGACAGTTATTTATTTACAAGGTTATCAAAAAATATTTACCATGTTAAATAATAAATCGTGATTCAGCGAAATAAATTGAAATTTAGAGATTTTAAACGACGTTATACCGCTGATGAATTTAGACAAACAATTCCCTTCGATTCCGAGATTTGTTTGCAAAAGTCAAACGTCGAGTACAAACCGCAGTAGCAACGTGCAAAGAGAGGTTTGTCGAAGCGCGATTGATACGCGAACTAACCAGGGGTTGATGCGTAAGAGAGATGGAGAGCGTAAGAGAGAGAGAGAGAGAGAGAGAGAGAGAGAGAGAGAGAGAAGTGGATAAAGGAGGAAGAGGATTCTCGAATACCGGGTGTTGCACACACAGGGTCATTGAACGAGACGATCGATTATTCAGTCAACGGGCTTTTCCGCTCCGTGATACCTCGACGTTATGTGTTTGCGTGAGTAACTGTGTGAACACGATCGAAACGAGAAACTGACAACGGGTAGCACGCGAGATGAACAGCAATGGGGAACTCCGAGAACGAAAAAATAAAATATTGCGTTTGTCTTTATTTGAAAAAAAAAACGCACCGAAGACCCCAAATGGATAATTTTTCCAAATGCGTTTTTGGTCATGGAAAAAGATATTCAGATCGGTATATATATATAATTGTAAGACTTTTATTTTTCGAATATTTATTCTATTTTGAAAAAAATGTAATTCTTATAATATTTTTTACTCGAATGTAAATATTTTTTTTCAGCCATGATCGTAAAAGCTTTTCGAAGAATCGGTCAATTTAGATTTATCCTACGATTTTTTTTTCGATAGATTTAATGTTAAATCAGTAGGGGGGGTTAAAAAAGTTAAAAATCCCGAATGCAAGATCATCTCAGGAAATATTTTTCATCATGAGTATTTTTATTTCTGACTAATCTGTTGGCACTACGGTCAAACGAAGGGGCCGTTCAACATTTTCTTTCAAGTTGATTATTATAGGCGCTTTTTTTCTGAGCTGCCATGGTCGACGAAAATCGCGAATGGCGTATTTTGGGAATCACGAAAATAAATTCGTGCTAAATTTTTTGTTGTGCCTGTGGGTGTTTTGATGAGGTGAAAAAGTCTTTGATTCTCTATGAAAAATTTATCCGTGAGAAAGAAAAAATATTTAAGCTTAAAGGCTTAAGTAAATGTTTATTTTACTATTTATTATCAGGCTATTATTATTTATTATTTACTATTTATTATTTTACGATTTATTATCAGAATGGAATAATTGCTAAATGGCAAGCTGGTCGATTTGACGTGGACTATGTGCATATTGTATTCACTTGCAAATAGACCATATGTAACTTTGCTCGTTTATGCAAAAATTTATAATTCATTTTTAATCAATTAGATTATTTTTTTATTACATTAAGATGGCATATATAAATTTTTAAGCCATACATTTGGAAATATTTTTGAACGCATGCAACGATAAAAATCTAAGCATATGTTCTAGAAGAATGGTGAAACGCTTGAAAGATGCTTGATATAGATATATGTATATCAATTACACCGAATTGAGCGTTCATATGTAATCATTGTATAATTTATTCAAGTTCAACGATTATTAAAACGACATTGAAGCTAAATTGAGCAATTCTTAAATGAAAGAGGCCAAAGTTCTTATTTGTTGCACATTTTTCTTCTCCTCTTCAAATCGAAACTCGTCGGAAACATTTTTCACTAACAGTAAAATAAATTAAAAAAAATCTGCATTTCAAAATTTCACATTTATAAAAATTTTATATAAAAAATTCTCTAACATCGTTTTATTCGCTCGATTAATTTTTATATTAACAGCACAAAATTTGATTCGCGCGAGTTGGTTTTCATGGCTTTTTTTAATTTGTCATTTTTTTTTCAAATTTCATAACAATTTATGTTGAAGCAAAAAAAACATATGAATTCATAAAATCTCTCTTCATATATCGGACAGTCTCTCGTGATTGTTGAACCTTAATTATTCCAATAGGACGTTAATTAATGGGACATAAATTTCTTTAAATCGTTCGTTTTGGGCACGCTCAAGTACGAGTGCATCGCCAACCTACGGAATACTCGCGCGAGTTGGTTTTCATGGCTTTTTTTAATTTGAGATTTTTTTTTCAAATTTCATAACAATTTATGGTGAAGCAAAAAAAAAACATATAAATTCATAAAATTTCTCTTCATATATCGGACAGTCTCTCGTGATTGTTGAACCTTAATTATTCCAATAGAACGTTAATTAATGGGACATAAATTTCTTTAAATCGTTCGTTTTGGGGACACTCAAGTACGAGTGCATCGCTAACCTGCAAAATACTCGCGCTAGGGGGCAGCACATTCATGACTGAGTAAAATCACGTGACAATTGCGCGGTCGTTAAATGACGATGTACAATCCAGCAAACTTCTCACGAGGGTGCTTTAATGGGCCCGTAGGAGAGTTAAATTTTTACAAAAAAATGCTTCCACTTCTGACAAGAAGTGCTAATGGTCGTATTTTTTGCTTTTTTTTTTGTGCAAATTTTTTCCGTTATTATTTCACGACCAACGTATCGTGTACCGACTGAAAAAATATTTGCACTGGCACAGTGAGAGCTTATCTTCTAGGCATTTTATTTGTTAAAATGAAATCCCAGGAGAAAAAAAAATCCGGGTAAACTCGCACAATTTAAGGCAATATCAGTTAAAGCCCGAAAAACTATGATCTACATTACATAATAATTATTTTTATTTTTTACTATCAATTTTTTTATGAATTATTCAACAATTAGTATGATTACGATGAATATTAAATTATAAATTAAAAAAGTAAAAAATTTAATGAATTCATAAAATCTTTTTATATATGTATATCGGTCTCTTGTGGACATTGAAAATTAATTAGTAAAATGGGAGGTCAATTATTGGGAACGTAAATCGCTTAATCCATTCGTTTTAGGCCACTGATGAACGAGAAAAGAGCAAAAAATGTAATGAATTCATAAAATCTTTTTATGTATGTATATCTGTCTCTTGTGCTCGTTGAAAATTAATTAGTAAAATGGGACGCTAATTATTGGGAATATAAATCTCTTAATCCATTCGTTTTAGGCCACTGATGAACGAGTGTGTCGCACCTAACCCGCGGGAATGCTCGCGCGAGAGGCGGCACATTCATAACTGCAAAAAAAAATCCGAGTAAACTCGCGAAATTTAAACGACTATCAGTTAGGGGCCGAAAAACTATGATTTACAGTACATAATAATTATTTTCCGTTTTTACTATAAACTTTTTATGAATTATTTAACAATTAGTATGATTACGATGAATATTAAATTATAAATAGAAAGAGCAAAAAGTTTAATGAATTCATAAAATCTCTCTGTATATCGGTCTGATGTGGTCGTTGAAAATTAATTAGTAAAAGGGAACGTCAATTATTGGGAACATAAATCTCATTCACTCGTCCATCAGTGGCCTAAAACGAATGGTTTTAGGCCACTGATGGACGAGTGCATCGCACCTAACCCGCGGAAATGCCCGCGCGAGAGGCAGCACGTTCATAACTTGACAATGTCACGCTACACGTGCCTGGTCGTTAACTGACCATGTAATAGTGCGTATTAAACATATATATATATATATATGTGTGTGTGTGTGTGTATATATATATATCTACATCTATCTACATCTGTCTTTACTATATCCATACATACATTTATTTATGCAATCATTCATATATGTATATATATGTGGGCAGATATACTTGGCGGTAACTCTAACGCTCGCTAATATCATGATTGACTCGTGATAAAGCCGCGTCCCAGTTTACAAAAGGGCGGCACTATAGCTCATTCGTAGACAGGAAGCTTTTATTTTTTTCCATGAATCGAAACCGGCGCACTTTGCCAGTCATGTGCCCTCGACTTTTCTCTATATATTTTCTCTATTTTATATATATATAGAGAGAGAAAAGTCGAGGGCACATGACTGACAATGTGTATGACTGCTATATATATATATATATATACCACACACGCATGTAAATTCACAGACAGTATACTCGAGTCATTAGTAATCTTTTTTTTCTTCTACTTTCTAAAAGTCAAACGGAGAAATAAGAAAGCAGAATAAAAAGTTCTTTTATTCATACATAGTAATAAAATCGTAGGTAAATTACGAAATGGTGTTGTAAGTTTGAAAACCACGATCGATGTGCCGTGCTTGTTACTTCAAATTTAATGGTATATACGCCAGTAGAGTATCTCTACGAGTAGGATACATGTACTTGCTTTTGCGAATACATGCATGAAATTTACACGCCAGTTACGCCGACCAGCCAAATAGGTGGCGCTGATTTTGGATATACGTACACGCGTATTACACACATTTGCATCGCGTATTTATGTTACGCTAGAGGCCTATACAGACGTGTGGAAAATAATTCGAAAGCTCATCGAGCTTTTAAATAATTTTTTAAACAAATTGTGCACGTCCCTATGTGAAATAAAAATATTCCCAAATGTGCAGGAATTATCAAAATACATCGTTAAAATCATATATCTCAAATTTTGAGCTTTTTGTCGTCATAGTGAAAAAAAAACGGATATATTTTTAATATTTCTTGTCGCTTTAACATTTTATGTATTTTTTTCATATATTCTGCTTGGCTCGTTAGTAAATCACTTTGCACATCAAGCAGACTACTTGACCTTGCACTTTACAATGCTTTTGTGTCAATGAGGAGCCATCGAGGCTATCGATAATTTTTTTTTATTTTTCTCTTTTTATGAAGATTTAAGCTCTTACTTCCGTTCCGCGGAAGAAAACGTTAAAGGGTGCGACCAGGGTAGCTCTCGGCAGCACTAGGTCGATGAAACAAATATATGCATGCATAATAGAGCGGATATATAGATATATCGAATATAGTAAATATAAATACGGGGGTTTCTATCCCAGATAAATAAGCTTCTGAATTTGATAATTTTTTTTTTTTCAGTATAGAGTAATCTCATTTTTTCAAGATTTTTCGAACAAACTGAATGCAACTTGAAATTTTTTTCAAAGTTTTCCATCGATAAAGTTTCACTGATTATAAAGAAAATTGAAAGAGAGAATAATTTTATTGTTTCTTACGAAATTTACATTATTGGGGAAAAATAAAAATAAAAAAATTCTTTTTAAAGTCACTTTTATTTTTGAAAGACGAAAATTTTCTCTAAAATATTTGATCTGTCAATCTGCATGGAATGCCCTATAGATAATATATAAAGTACGCAAGGTTCGAAGGATAAAAAATTTGTTGCAACTTGCCGAAAGTGTTTTACAGCAAGCTGCTTCGAATTTATTGTTGGGTTTGATCGATAGTGTTATATACATATAATCGCAATAGTTAAGCCGAAGGTGCTGCCATGTTTGACCTAAAAAAAACACTTTTTTAATACGACTCGAAACGCTTTTGAAAATAGTACACGTAAAAATTGGGCCTCTTCAATAATATCTGACAAAAGTTGATATGTGACTAAACACTTTATTGTCAAATATAACTTATGCAATCCTTGAGTGTACATGCGAGGCATTCCACGTGAAACCATCCACCTGTTATTCGTTACTCATCTCAGTTTCTTATGTGCGAGCCAAATAGTCAAATGAAAAATGAATGAAGTTTAAAAACAAGTTTTTCTTCGAGTATCGAACGCTTTTCCAACTCAATCTATCATTTTTTAGTGTTACCAAAAATAAATTCATCGAGAAGTGAATAAAATATATTTTTCATGATTCCCAAAATTCTAATGAGGCAAATTTACGTGTTCTATTTTCTGTAATAACAAAAATATGTTCTTATCGACTTAATTACTTTTTTTTTATTCACTTAATTCGGTGTGTTCGTTTATTATAGACAAATTACATGTATCTGTTTGATATAACAGGTGGTCGTAGTGATGTTAAATTTCTTATACAGTCAAATCTCTCTTAAATCAACAGCTCATATTTTAATCTCTTCCTTTTCATGACCGTTTCCACTTCCTTTTCTTCACAGGCCTCACGATCCCCCCCACTCTGAGGACAGCATGCGACCCAGTCGATGCAGAATATTAGTGGTGGGGATAATAATCGAGTAGGTTTAGGATTTAACTGAATAGTCAGAGGGGATTCTTTGTGATTATAAAAAAGTTTAATAAAGACCGAACGCGACGCCACCTTTATTAACCCTCCGTAGTCTAACTAATCTTAAAATTTCACGGTGGTCACACTGGATCCAATGTGGATTACAAAATTACGGAACACGCTTTGAACATTCTAGATTACGTACGAAAAGTCCATTTATAAGAAATCAAATGGCAACATGATGAAAAAAAAATCATAAAGAGGTCAATGGGCAAAAAGGACACTTTTTCACTGAAAAAATCGACCGGTTGATTCGACCCAGTGTGACTACGAAGGGTTAAAACGAAGATGGGAGAAGTAGTGACTGACGGAATGAGCAATTAGAATTTGGGTTTAAGGGGAAATTAAGGCAATTTCCTTAAGAATTAATTTGTGCTCATCGTGCAATTTTCCAACTTTTAAAGTTTATTTAAAAAATAAAAATCGTTTAAAGAAATATTTATCTGTATTTGTAGATTTATGTTCATCGTTTTGTGGACTCGCCTTTATAAACTACATGTGCCGATCTCGCACGGTTTTGGCAAAACGGCATTATGTCGTATGCATATGAAAATAGGGAATAAAAGTGCCAAGTGTTAAAGTTTACGGAGCGTCGACCGTTCTGACTTTCCCGAGTGTTTTGCCACGAGGAGTTTCATTTATTGATTTTTCCTCGGTTCGTTGGATAGAGTGTAGTTAATCGTTGCTGGTTATGAGTATTTCATATCGTACGGAATGTACTTATGTCCTTTTTCGTTTTTTTTTTGTTTCAATTTATTTAACACGCACACAGGTGAATGCCCTCGAGCTTTCTGTGGGTCTTGTTTGACCCTTGACCTTTTTTTTTACGAAACTAGACGAGAAAGGATAAAAAAAAGTGGTTTTTGTCTAGCTTTTTCCTTTCTAGCCCTTTTTCTTTCGTTGTACAGGGTGTCGATGGGATAACACATTTACCTTTCGTGCTTGCACGATAAAAATCGATTACATTACACGCGGGGCAAAAAAAAATTGGCCGAGAAGAGAGAAAAAAAAAAAATGTCTACCGATCGCTATCTCTCGTTTCACTTTTTCGGGGTTTCGCGGAGAAATCGCGTGATTTGTCGTCTATATAATAATTCAACACTTGATAAGGACTGCTCTATAAATTTATGCATCTTTTTTGGTTAAATGGACTGTTTTTTTTTTTTTTTTAAATCTAATTTCAATGTCTTTGCGTAAAAAGTGTTTTCGCGTTGTATCGTTGATGATGTGCTTGAGAAATTTGCACGCACACTTTTAAGATTTACTTGTCCACTCTCTCATGCCTTTTATAAACACGATTTTGCATTAATTATGTATGCTGAAAGTTTTTTTTTTTTTTTTTTTTTTGGAGGGAGGAGACTCACTCATTTAGCCCGCCCCTAAATTACTCTTTTGTCATGAGATGCTTGTAAACGTTTATGCCAAAACCGCTATATTGCATCTCTCTTTTTATCACTTTTATTATATATTCCCTCACATTCTCAACTTATTTCTCTTTCACTTGGATTATTTTTACTTTGTCAGACGAGAGCAAACAGTCTCGTTGAATAATTAATTTATACGATAAAATGAGGTACTCGTTCCACTTTGCGTGTGCATTATCACATTTGGATGATTGAAACATCTTGGTTTTTAATTAAAATAAAACGATACACTGACCAAGCAGTCGTCGTGAGTTCGAGAGACATTATAGTTGAAAATGCGATTCTCTATTTTCTCCAAAACGATCAATATTTCGAGCACAAAAGGGGTGTCTTCATCCAGATAATTAGCACCGATAGATTTTTTTTTGTGTTCAATGAGCGTAAGAATGAGTGAGTGAGTGAATGAGTGTAAGAATATTTTAGAAAATTGAAAAAAAAAACTCGCCCTTTTGGAATTTACATAATTATTTTTCTCATTATCACTGCAAAGTTTTCCTCCATGAAAAAAAAATGAAAAAAAAAGCCACGCTTTAGGCTGAAGAGTAACGTATTTTTTTTCAACCAATAGTCTCGTGCATATTAGCTTAAAAAATCGATAAATATAAAACGTTTTTTTACATTCAAAATTAAGTTTCTTTACTCCCCATTGAACTTGCAAGTTGTAAATTCGAGTTTCCTGGAAACATATGAAAATTATGCCAAGTGTCCAATTTAAAAAGTGACATAAACGATTGTACCCTCCCCTAATTAATTGTGCTCAATTGGATACAAAAAATATTCCATTCTCGTACAATAATTTATATATAGACGTTTTTATTGTTAGTTTAACAGACAACCAAATATCGGACAAAGAATGAGCTTTTAGTAACTGTTAGTTGTTAACTCATTGAAATTTTTTCAGAAATTAGCAAAATTAAATCGATTAAAATGATAATTGATTTATTGATAAATTTCGTTGAATTACAAGTTAAAAAGGAACAAACTATAGCAATCTCTAGAATTACTTGTTCGTAATAAATCAAGATGTTTGTCACCTGTGCATAAAATTGTAGGTCGAAAAGGTTCCCTCTCGCGCCACTTTACCGGCTCGAATAAAGCTTTACAACCCCTCGGTAAAATTCTCCCCCTATATAATTGAATCAGCGGTAGCCAAGGGTGGAAAAACACAAGCTCTGTTTTAACGGCCGAAAGCAGAGTAGGAATCGATGATTTTTAAGGCCAAAAGCTCTACAGGGGGTAATATCATCCCTCAAAATTTCTACCCTTCCCACGTGCATAATACTTGCAGCCAACGAATTCAGATGTCTGAATTGATTGGTATAGCTAAAGGGTGGAGGTATATGCAAGTAATAAGAAGTTAAGTGGCACTTACCGTTGCAAGATGGCGATAGCCAATAAAATGGAAAAACGAGAACTGAATGATTCGAAAACACAATGGCGTGCCACGCTCAAACGACCAAAACTCGAACACAACAAACCGACGGAGTATTGAATACCAACAAAAATCGATCATAGGAAAAAAATAATGGAATGAGTACATTGAATTATTTTTTACATTCAAAGATATTTTGAACACGAACGTTTACTGAAACATCTGGCTGGAAATGCAAAATTATGATATTAGTCCAAATGAAGAAAACTGGAAGGATCCGAATTCCTCCTAGGCTAAACTTATCAGTAAATGAACGCTTAAAAATCAGCCCCAGTGAATAAACACCCGAGTTAAAATCACTATATGTATATATGTCAATATAGTGTGATCTTGACAACAAAAAGGCCTGCTGTTCTTTGGCAATAAACTTCTGTTATCACAACAAAATGGCTTGGTCACATATAATAATATCAATGCTTTTTGTATTGGGATATGAATCTTGCTTAACAGTATGGTAAAACGGTGCTTGGCCCATTTTTTTTTGTCACGGACGATTTTTGGCCGCATATATATATATATATATATATATATATATATATATATATATATGTATACCGCAAGCCGGTAAAGAAGAAATCCGCTAGCCCCGAGCGACTCGATTGCGAGTCTCTGGATACTTCGCGTATATAGGCTCGCGTGACAATATTGATACAACTGACGATGAAATGCCAACACGGCTTGGTGACTCGAGATAATTATGTGCCTACTGGATCGTTGGTCTCATTCATTGGCCTTTCGCTATATTACACATATATATATGTACATGTAGTATACATATACATGTAGTATAAATACATACAGAGTGCATATCTGGAGCTCGGCTTGCGGTTATCATCGCGTAAACTCACTTGACTCCCTTTCGCGTCCTCTGGCCTACCTCTCTATAGGTAATATCGTCGTGCTTCGTCTCCCTTTTCACGGTTTCCAACCACGAGATGAGATTTGTCAATTTTATCGTCGGATATGAGTTCCCCTCGTGCTTGCTTGCTCTCCCCACATATATATGTATATATGAATATGCGTTTACCTACATAGGTAGGCAAGTGTAATTGAATATCATACCAGTAATGATAATTAAGCTCTGTATCAAATTCGCGAAGCGTAATCCTATATGAATGGAACAGGCTGACGCGATAGAGAATGACGATGATGATAATAATAATAAATTGTCACAAAAATAAATAATTATGACAGTAACAACTGTTATTAATCATTATGAGTTCACAAATAAATCATTATGTTTTTTTTTATCACTCAAAGTCTTTTTTTCGAGTACAAATGAATTGCAGAAATGGGTAAAAGGAATATCAGGGGACATTAACAAATATAATAAATATATAAGTATAAGATCGCTGTTTTGAAAAATTTTGTCGATAAAAGAGAAATTATTTGTCTGCCTGGCCGTAGTGCCAAAACGATGTCGCATTTATCGCGATAAAAATGAGAGGGAGAAAAATTGAGAGAGAGGTAGCGTGCTATATATATATATATATCGAGAGAGAGAGAAGGAGGGAGAGAGAGGTGAGACAAAGATAGAAAAAGAGATTCTCTCATTTCTACCAACCGCCTTTTCACAGAAACTCCGATATTCTCGGTTCAAACTGGTAAAAGCAACCCTATACCGAGCCTGAATAAGAATGGCAAGACTCTGTTTATACGGCATACTTATATATATATAGTAGATGTAGATTCCTCGCTTATATCTGCACGTCGACCTCCTATCGGTACTTTGAGATCACTGAAACTTTATTCATTATTCTTCAGGAAAATCTCGATATATCGATGTGCCAATGGGAATAGGGATCGACCCCCTCCCCTATTTTGCCCTCAGCAGAAGCAGTACTTCCGGTGTGCACAATTGCCTACTCGACAGAGCCTGGAAAACCTGAAAACTCAACTTTCGTATCGCAACAATTTTACGTCGTGACGATAGTTTAGTTTTTTTTTTTTTTTTTTTCCTTAATTTTCTTATCACGAGTACGTGTACCGACTCAACTATGATCGTGTCTACGACCATATGAGTAGTTAAGTAGCGCATATATATATACACGACAAAGAGCTCTGAAATCGATAAATGCCAGTATAGTGCATACGAGAGAGACCCAGACGTACAGGTCGAGTGGGTTTTGGTCAAGAAATCCATACATAACGTGGGTAGGTCATCAAGATCTCATAGTAAAGTATGTCTCATAGTATATGTATGTTAGTGCATAGGGGATGTGTGTAGTAACGAGGGAAGAGTAATTGTCGATCGATTCTCACCCAAAGACCGCGAGTAAAAAGCTGTGCCACCTATCGTGTGTAGAAAAATAACACTACTGGCCAATAAGAATAGCAAACACGTGGAAATTTTCAAGAGAAAACTGTTGGCGAATTTTTTTCGTCAATAATATTTAAATTATTATGATTTTTTTTTTCACCCATTATGAATGTTTTATTATGATAAAAAAAAGGAATTTTCATGAGTACAAAAGTGCTTGGATTCTTCAACATATCGATAAATTGCTATATTTAGAAAAATTTATTCCATCGGATAATTATCAGTATATTATTCATTTTATTTTATATTTATTTGAAAATCTTTGATCCATTGAATAATTTGAAGATAATTCATATATATATATACATTTCTCGTGAAATGAAATTTAGACCAATTAAGAAATTTTACTATCGCACATCCAACTGGTAAATTGAAGTATTTTTCAATAATTTGTTTTGGTTTTTTTTTTCAATTCACTAAATTCTTCTTAGCTTGATTCAAGTTTTTTTAAATATGTTTTTTTAATAGATGGAGCAACGAATATATATATATACAAGATTTTTTAACAGAATCTTGATTATTGACCCAGATCTCGAGGTGGAGGAATCGCGAGAGTAGGTTGCCAGGGGAGGCTTTTGCTATAGT
>OY769911.1:11527789-11540289 GCA_963669185.1 Dyspetes luteomarginatus | reverse complement strand
TCTTGGGCTCATTTGCTCTTCAAAGTACCATTACACATACACACATATATATATATAGGTAGTTGCACGATGAGGAAGGTTGAAAGGCAAATGAAGCCAGAGTGCATCATATAGGCGAGAGAAAGGGTTAGAGAGACAGAGGGAAGAATATGAAAGGGTGAAGGAGCAGAAAAAAAGTAAATGTGAAAAACTTTTTACAACGTTCGGAGACCCCGTGCCAGCTGAAACAATGCGGGGAATCAAGCGCTTCGGTGAAAATGAATGTGGGAGGAAAAAAAAACGTGAACGGTCTGACGGACAATCCTGTATTATATATACGAATGTGCAATACTTTTCAACGGGTTCGTGGGATTTTTTCTTTTTGCCTCGGGGTTATCATTCACGTGCAGCATGTAAATTGTATATCTATAGTGCGTGAACATTTATTCTTGCCCCTAAAACATTAATCAACGGGAAAGTTTTTTCCTATCCGCAGAAAAAAAATGATCTTGACCGTCTGAAAAGTTGACAAAAAAAAAACGAGTAAAAATTATTCTACATTTTTTATCAAATTTTATAGAATGATTGAATGTCAAATTTAAATTTGTGTTTAGTTGAATTTTTTAAGCAAATCGGAAGATTTTTCGTGAAATAAACTTTCAATGATGGCAGATAGTAAAATGTGAAAAAGACTCTGTAAAAACTAAAACCCTCTAATTACTATTTAAAATTTAATGTTTTCCATTGTTTATTATCTTTTTAATGAAAATGACATTAATTATTTAAATTCTTCAATGAAAACACATTTAATATTTTGAAAAATAATTAATTACTGAATTATTATTTATCTTTTCGACAGTTAAATTCGACAGTATGAAAATCTTTTTTCTTTTTATTTTTCCAAGGAGAAACATTATTTTCCGACCACGAGTCGACCCATGAACGCAAACGCAAACACTTCTGTCACGACGATTGCATTTTTTAAAATATTTTTTTCAAATATTTCTTCCTACTCCGTCATTTCTTGTGGTGAAGAGCAAATCCACCGTCGGATTTCTGAACTGCGCTCGAGCATTTTCCATTGCTGGCAATTTCTAATTGGATCGATGTCAAACGCACTTGACTCAAATTGAATTTTGCACTATCGCACCGCATTGAACGCCGCTCGCGATTCTCCGGATGATAATCTTTGATTCGATAAAAGGAATTTAATTAATTCGATCTTTGATGGAAACAAAAAGAACCGACGAAGAAAAGGCGCAGCCGCTGAGAAGTATTGCTATATATATGACCAATAAAGGGTATACGAGATCACGTGTTTTTTCGTTGCGTAAAAGTTCGATATATACTGTATATATATATATATATCATTCGCCCCCCCCCCTCACTGTGCACGAATTACATCACCGTGGCCTTGATCGTTCATTGATTTATTTTTTTTCATCAAAGCTCACAGCTCGTTAGCAAATTCACGTTGAGCCAATTTTCCATAGCATCAGATCATCCAATGATCTTTAAATTGATGGAAACCGATTCTGATAAAAAAAAAGAAGGTTTTTAAAGGTACTCAAGGATTTTTTTTTGACTTTTGTCTCATTATTTCGATCTTGAAAGAAATATCATTACGTACAAAAAAAAAGTTTATTCTATCAAAAGTCAATGCCTGGAGAATTGTCAAGTGTCCCTCTGAAAAAAATTATTCTATACATAGAATAATGTACAGAAATAAAACTTTTAAAGATACTCAAGGAAAGATTTTTGACTTTTGTCTCATTATTTCCATCTTGAACGAAATATCATTACGGACAAAAAAAAAGTTTGTTCTGTCAAAAGTCAATGCCTGCAGGATTGTGAAGTGTCCCTCTGAAAAAAATTATTCTATATATAGAGTAATGTACAGATATAAAACTTTTAAAGATACTCAAGGAAAGATTTTTGACTTTTGTCTCATTATTTCGATCTTGAAAGAAATATCATTACGGATAAAAAAAAAGTGTGTTCTGTCAAAAGTCAATGCCTGCAAGATTGTCCCTCTGAAAAAAATTATTCTATATATATATAATAATATACAGAAATAAAGCGAGCGATAGAGATGCAGCTCGTGCTACACGTTAGCATTGTTTTCACCACCCGTTTTGTATTCATCGTAATCCTTACGATTGTGCAAACAACGATTGTCGCTATTGCTCACGTTCGCGGTTCAATTATCATGTTGATCGATTTCACGCTCGTATACACGCTCGTAGGAATTAATTAGTGGTTTACGTCCGTTCGATACATGCGAGAACTCATGGTTCGCGAGCGTATCTATATAAAAAGTGGCAATATTGATAACGGTCCAAAGGCTGGTCAAATTGATTGAAATACTTTGATTGGCTAAATAATCTTCGTGGAAAAAAAAAATTCTAGGATTTTATATATTTGAATGTTTTTTTTTTAAATTGAATAATTCGTTTCATTATCTTATTTGCGAATAAAATAAACTCAACGTATGAGCAATTAACCTTAAACAAATTTTAACATATTTTTCTCCTCTCAGCTTTGATTAATTATCTCAATTCCTTGTTCGTGAATGTATAAATGGATTTTTTTCTCTTATTTTTATCATCAATTAAATTTATTTTCGTTCCTTCGTAAATAAACTCGATGTGGGAGTGAATGAATTATTAAATGTACTTGTCGCCCAAGATCCTTGCTCGTTTCTTTTCCAGCAGTTTCAGCCTCGTATGATGAGTTAGTTTTAATGTGGCATAAACCCGAGAGAGCATGTCCGCAAAAGATCACATGAAGTTTCTACGTACAGAGAGACTTTTGGCTTCTTATGTATGACTCAATTGTATATATATATATATACAGTACATATATATATATATATGTACTAAAGTCACGAGGGAGAATGCCAGTTTGGCGACGTTGAGACTCGGAGTCTTCAAAAATGCATACCGTCACGCTTGCACCGGCTCAGAGGCCACCAGATAGGCAAGAGATCGATTTAACCCCCGCGGTATGTCGCCCTATCCTTTTTTCCTCGAATGGGAGGAAAATAAATATATATTAGAGAAATAGAGCAGAAATCGAATTATAGGTTTTTCATATTTATCCTTACATGAATAATAAATATGTACAAATCTACAGTCGTATTTTTTTTCTTATTACCCTGCCTATCTATCAGTAGAAATATTCGTATGATATATTGAGGCAAATATTAATTAAATTTATTGAATGACTTTTTTTTATATGATTCATGGCTGTTTTTCTCTCGGTATTCTTTATTTTCTTTTCTTATGACAATATTATACATTAACGGGGCAATTCACATTCGACCTTCCTCCAAATGAGGTCTTGAACCAGGGTCGTTTATTTTTAGGCCTGTAATTCTCGATGATCCTTTTATACATCGTAACATTTGATCGAAATTACTACACGTATATTTTTTGTGGGGGCGGATATATTGATTACGATTATTAATTTCCCATATCACCAATCGCCATAGCTATTCGGTTGGTCACCGAAATTAAGAAGCATTGGGCGCGGTCAATACTTGGATCGGTGACCGCTCAGCTGTGCGGCGTTTGGCGCATCGAATCGCTGAGTGGCAGGTCAATTTTCCAGAGTCTTGTGGGATTCCCTTTAGGAAAATCAGACTCTGTCGAAAAAGCTGACTGTATCGAAACAGTTTTTTCCGTAGTTTTCGTCAAAGTCTCGTGCGAATGCGATACGATAGAACGTCGTCCAAGCCTGCTGTAGATGAAATCTTAGGAAGGTTGCAAGAAATTACAAAATAGTAAAATGTGTATACCAGTAATTGAGGAAAGAGGGAAGGGTCGAAAAAAAAACCCGAGAGGGTTTATGTTGGAATAAACGAAATTAAAGAAAAAAATTGATTTCATTTTTTGCAGATTTGCAGTAATAAAATTTTGCCACAAATGGCCCTCAAAAATTAGGAATCAGGAATTTGCCCTCAGTGCATATTATTATGCAGATTTTCAGTATTAAAATTTATATATTAACGAGCTCAGTGTGTACTATATATTGCATAAGTGCAGTTTTGCAGGTGATCTACGTATTTTATAGTTTCGACACCTCATTTGCAAAATTTCCTTTTCCAAGTTGAACCTTGTAGAGTTGAATGGTTCTCATTACGAGAGGATACTTTATGTATGATTGTTTATAATATTACTCCCACGTACCTAAATAATGTGTGTGTGTGTGTGTGTGTGTAGAAAATAAAAGCTATTATGGGGGTGACACGTTGGGTGGTTTAGGCTTGTTAAAATGTGTCCACTATATGTATAATAAATATATATATATATACATATATAGATCGAGGGCAGGGAAGCTTGAAAAACAATGACGTGTCTTGTTCTCTTTCATCGATTATCGACGAATTCATACATTGCACATGTATTTCATATGTATATATGTATATCATTATTATTCAATTTAAGTACATGACTCTGAGAGACCATATACTTATAAATACACACATATTTGAGAACACATCCTGCTATATAAATAGAACATAAAGAATATGCGATGTATAATATTTATATATATATATATATATGTATATGTGTAGTATATGTATATGTGTGTTCTACTGGCAGCATCCTCGGAAAAAGTATCCATGCGTAAGATACATACATAAAAAAAAAAAAATCTTACATACCTAATGGAATATTTTTTCGATGAAATATTGAATATCTCAGATACTTTTTATAGATAAATCCGAAATATACGAGAGTAAAAAATACTTTTTTTTTTCAATCACGTAGTGTTGAGACTTCGTCGCGTCTCTTGGTGGAAAATATTGAAAATATATTTTAGTATAAATCGAGGAAAATTTTAATATGCCAAACATATTTTTCGATAGGGGAACTTTTGACATGGCTTGAGTCAAGATTGAGATGCACGATTGGCAGCATTTGCATGGTGAATCATAAAAATAGATTTTATGAAAAAATAATTAAATAATTTCAAATAATTATTATTTTGTACTGAAAATTACAATTTGAAAAAATCTGACACAGATAGTTTACTTTTGAATTTTGACAAATTACTGCACTGTAGTTTCTCATTTGAATTCTCATCAGATTCATTTATATAGATACACATGTATACATATGAATTCACAATGTATATATATTAATATTTGTGTCACTCGATATATATATATATATATATCGCAGACATAAAGAATGAACTAATAAATTCGAGTGACACAAATATTCAAACATGGAAACTCGCCAAATTCGTAAGAATGAAGGAGAATCGCCAAGAATTTTAAGCTCGAAGAAATCACATACTTTTTTTAATACGATAAGAATAATTGTTTGTTATTGACTCGTAATGGAAATTTGCATTTCCTTGTAACGAGATTATGCTAATGAAGAAAGTAGCCCCTAGTTGGGAATAAAACGTCAATTAACAAGTCTGGTCAATATGATGAAAAAAAAAAAAACAAAGTAATCGTTGGAGCTGAAATATAAATGTAATTGCAAAACGCATGCGACTGGAACGATTCCAAATTTTCAGCGAGCTATCACCGCATATTGCATACTGACCGTGTTGGCTTTAATATATTTTTGCTTTCCAGTTCCCTCGCTCTATATATTTTTTTTTTCTCTCATGAGAGGAGACATGGAGCCGATGTATGTTACATCATGTATGAAGATCTCCTTCTGGCGTTAAAGTTTTTTATTTCACGTTGAATACAGGCAAGAAACAGTCGCTTTATGCATCGGGCGAAAGAAAGAGAGAGAGAGAGAGAGAGAGAGAGAGAGATGGGAGAAGCTTCGGCAAGAAACTCTTACGACACGAGTCGGATCATAAAATCCCCATGACCTATAAAGTGCAGATCCGCCAATTCCAAAGCTCCCTTTCGCGTATCGTGTGTTATATATAGTATGGATCGTATTATACATTATGTAAACTATAAAATTCTATTCAACGTCGGGACCTTTTCGCTTGTTTCTCAAATCCTGGCCTTCAGACATATCTATATGTCTTCTCTTGTGACTTCCAGGGCTCGAAAGTTGCCAAGGGTCTGCACGGTTTATTTATGAAATGCGTTCAAACGCAGCATCTTTGAAAAGCACGCAAAAAAGTTAGTTTTGATGAAGGAAAAGATAGTGTGTTTAGCTATAAATTAAAAAAAAAAAAACACTAGTACAAAATTATTTGTGAACGAATAATTGCCAAAATGTTATGTTTCTTCACAGGACCCACCAGTTATTAGCTTACCCGGTACGGTTTATTATGGAATGCGTTCAAATGTAGCATCTTTGAAAAGCACGCAAAAAAGTTAGTTTTGATGAAGGAAAAGATAGTGTGTTTAGCTATAAATTAAAAAAAAACACTAGTACAAAATTATTTGTGAAAGAATAATTGCCAAAATGTTATGTTTCTTCACAGGACCCACCAGTTATTAGCTTACAGTTTAATTGTAAAAAATTTGAAGGGAGTCTAAAAAGTTCATCTCCAATTGTCAGATAGACGACAAAAATCGTTGACAATCATTACATCGCTGAGCTTTAAGATTCGTAGGTGAGGGTTCGATCGAAACTCCCATAGAGTTTCGAACTGAATTCAATACAAAATGTCTTATATATATTTAAAAAAAAAACGATTTTTTTAGACGATTTAGATTTTTTTTTATACCTTTGAAACTCCATTTTGCACTCAAATATGCAGTAATATAATATTATTTAATGATTATCGCAAATTATATCGTTTAATATTTCATTAGCCAGCATAATCAAAAAGTTCGTTTAATTAAAGACTATTTTATTTTTTTTAAATCAACTTTTGTCTTTATTATATTTAGCAGAAAGTAATTTATAAAAAAATGAAATATGAATTATTTCTGTCTGTTTACGAGGCTCCACAATAATTTTAACAAAATTTCCAAGATTTTATAGTTGCAGTTTTGGTATTAAATTGAGTTTGGTCATCATTCGATGGACTTAATTCGATTAGTAAATATTTTATACAAACTCCTCGAAATAATTTGCATACGGAATACTTATCATAAATATTTTCATCTCTTTTGGAACATTTTTACAATCTGCCCATCTCTACCTTTCGACCTGAGCATTTTATATATGCAAATTGTTGCTAGTTCTCTTCATTCATACAGCATAACACGCAATGCTGGTAAATGAATTTCATAAAAATTCTACATGCATCATATTATTTCGTTTGTTTTTATTCTCCTCATAATTATCAAAGAAAAATGTACAGTGAAAGAATTTCGCTCTCTTGTAAAAAGCGTTGTACATACACGAAGCCGGAAAGCCACAAGCAAGAAAGTCAGATGCAAAATCCGGAAATATCTATTTTTGCGAAAGAGCCAGCACAGTAATAGTGAATATACGCGACGAGCAGTTTGTATACACATAACATATCGATATATTTCTTTGCACGTGATGGTTGACAAAAGAGGACCTCCGGCTGTGCCCATATATTCCAGTCTTTCTTCTCGTGAATATTTTGTCATAGACACTTGGAAAGCTCGGATTTTTTAGTCTCTACAATTCTAACCTACCTGGGTCGACATGAAAGAGAAACTCGCGGGCATATAAATATATATATATATATTTATATGCTCGCGAGTTTCTCTCTATATATATATATATATATATATATATATATGTGTGTGTCTCGTGATCATATCTCTATACTGTATGTGCAGATGATCCAACCCTTCCCACTCTTCGTTGTCTGGTGCGATTCTGGAACATTCATAAATTCTTTGTTGCTTTTTTTACCATGCAACGAGACGTACATGAGATTTTCATGGGTTGTGTCAAAGGGAATCACACATGCCTTACGTACAATTTGCAAACAAAAAAATCAAAAGGAAACAAACTACATGAGATTTTCATGGGTTGTGTCAAAGGGAATCACACTTGCCTTATGTACAATTTGCAACCAAAAAAATAAAAAGGAAACATAAATATGGACTACAGTTTGTTTTTTGACCGAAGGAGGGGAGTATAGATCAGCTCGCTCTAGGATTCAGAAATTCGGCTACATTCCCATCAAACTCCCAGAAAATGATAATTTTATTTCCATCAATCTTAAACTTGATTGATCTTCAAGGTATTTAAAGAAGGGTTTTATTTACAAAAAAAGGTTTTTCTACCTTATATTTTCTCGTCAAACGTGAATAATTCGTCATGGTGACCTACACGAGTTTATGTATGCAGAATGCTTACGCAGTTCTCGTGATATTGCGAAAGGCCTTTGGAAAACGCGTTATCTCACGAGACGAGGGTCGTACAGCAACGCGATATCTTTGGACAAAAGGACGTACGTACTGATTTCTATGGCTGTGATGCCACCACGCCAACCACCAGACGATGAACAGCCTCAACCCTCCATCCCTCCCTCCCTTAGTTGGTGGCTTACGCTATAAGAACATCCTTGAAACGTGACCGAAATCTCGAGAAACTCGCGAAAACCCCAGAGTTTGTGTTGGGAGCTTTCAGGGGAGCTGGAAACCCTCGTCGAGTCGTCGACAAACGATCCCCAACAACGATCGATAATACTCAACTCTTATAAAGACATATATACCTATATCGTATACTTCTCTTGTGCTGCTGATGCAGGTGCAAGGAGTGCCACTTCCGGTTCCCGGCCACCCTCTCGCGCCTATTTTACCTCGGTCGCGATTTGCCCTCGACAAAAACCCGATCGTTTCGCAAGCCCAGCACATCAGATCGTGGGTCTCTCCCTCCCTCTCACTTTTTATATACGTAGCGAAAACAGGACAAGTACGAGAGGATTCTCCACGAACGTCGAGTATCCTTCCCATTGGAATATTCATTTAATTTTAGTATTCTACGACTACTTATATATTCTATGTGTATCATTAAATAGAAACAGGGTGGGCTCGTTTGAGGTAGAAATGGGCACGATTCTAGTCTAAAAAATATATATATATATATATAAAATCATTTCTTAGTAAAGTAGCTAAGATTATTTAGTTACATAAACATTCAATATTCAATAAAACAAGAGTTTTGGAGTACATTCAATATGGTTTTAGCAAATTTGCCGGTTATGATTATTTTCACTATTATTTATTTTCAATGTGTATGTTGACACTTTGATATTTCATTCATGTAGATCTACAAAATTGTCGATACTCAATATTTTTTTGATTCCCTTTTTTTTTCTTTCTTTTTCACTTCTGAATAATTAATTCGAGTTTTGCAAATTTTAAGCTATGAGGATGATAAAAAATTGTCCAATATGGTGAAAAAAAAAATGGATTTTTATGTTTTTTTTTCGGTATACATTTGACTTTGTTCCAGATATACCAAAGACAACAGTCAGCGGTGAATCAACGGCTGAGGCAGGAACACCCGCCGAAGTAACTTCGTCACCCTCCTCGGCAAAGGATCCTCACGTAACGACAGAATCCAACGAGGAGGACAAGGACAAGGAGGAAGAAGCGGCGACAAGGATACAGGCGGCGTTTCGTGGTCATCACGCAAGAAAGAGCATGAAAGAGACGGAAAGTACGACACAACAGAAGGGGACCAATTCCGAGGTGGACAGTGAACCAACCCAGGAACAACTGCAGGAGGAGTTCCGAGCAGACGACAAGGGTAAGTTGAATTATTTACATATTTTTCGAAACGAAAATTATTTTCAATATTTTAGGGTATATTTTAACATGAAATTTATAATTTTTTCACTAAATCTCGGTGCAGTTTGTAATTGGAACAAATTATACGATAGTTTGGGCTTTTCGAACTCGGAAAAAGGTGGCAAGAAATTTTATTAATTTGTCGAAATTTTTCGAAAAACCTAAAAATATGGAAAGTTTAACTATCTAATAACTTTAATTAAATTTCGGGCTGATTAAGACTGCCCAGTGGTATTTTGAAAAATTTGCGAATCATCTGACAGATTATATTCAGTCCAATCATGGTACCTTAATTTTTGTAACCATGAGAACATTTTGAAAGTAAATAAAAAATACATCGAAAAAAAAAAATAATGGCCGAAACCGACAATACAGTAAACGGGTGGGAGCAAAAATAGAGAATAAAAAAATTAGTACAAATTTTAGCTTTCAGAAAACACGACATTATTATTTTTAACCAAAAAAAAAAAAATCTGTCAATTTTTCTCATTCATTTGAATACCCTAAATCTAGTATTTTCTCCAGCTGATCATGAACTCATTATAGCTAAAACTCAAACATTTCCATTAATATTCAATTTAAACAAAGTTTTTGGTGAGAAATAAAAAATAATATATTCAATACCGAATATTTGTGATAGTTTGACAAATGATGATCGTACCCAAAATATTGTATTCCGACCATTTAATATTATTAAGGATTTATCGTACGAAAAGCTGAGAGATAATCGTGAATTTTGGATATCATTCAATGAAGAGGCATTATACTTGCAAATTTCCAAAATAATTGATTGATCCAAGTACAAGTCAGCTAAAATGGCTCAAAACTAAAATTCCAAAATTTATCGAAAATGATGAAAAAAATCCATACATGCATTCACAAAGATCACCGAATACATTTTGTTATAAAGTTGCCATCGAATTATTTTAAAATATTTTCTTTTCAACGAAATTTTTATCGTATCGTGAGTACTCAGGATTTTCTAATTTTTGAATATGGAAATATAATATGGTGAAGCATCCTCAATTTAAAAAACCATTTCATCCGTGCCACACAAAATGCTCGAACATACTAAAAAGTAAATAAAAAATAAAATAAACATCGCGCAAAATTGTAATATTTACGCTCGGCCCTTCTCGCTCTCTTTTTCTCATCTGTATTCAGCCGGATTACTTTTACATATTCGCGTATCCCGGTTGGGCAATTTTCACAACGCGTTGAGATGCTCTAGATGAACGATTTTTACACATATGTATAAATATACATGCGCGACATACATATATATATATATATATACAAACACGTGAATATGATCCGATGCAAAATATTTCCCTAACACAAGGGAATACCGATAATTCCCCCAGTGAGTATGATAACGTGGCCCGTGCATACCACCTATGTAAAATATATATACTCATAGTATATATATATGCACATTCTGAATAATAAAATTCGATAATTTTACAAATATATATATTGGCTCGTATTATATATGCGAATATTTGTTGAAACATTGCATGCTGCAGTTGCATCTTCAACTACATGTGCATATAGGTATACATATGTATATGTATACATATGGGGCTTTCCAGGCCAAATTGAGAGGGTCATGATCAATATTTGTCGTCTTATACTTTATCGAAGTTTCGATTTTTCAATAGCTCATATCAGCTACTAAATTATGAGGGTTTTTAGGTAAAAAAAAAAATGAAAAAAAAATATATCTTCTATTACGAAGTGAAATTAAAATTTGACAAAGTTTTGAAATATTCTGAGGAGATGAAAATTTTAGCTAGCTCGTTTTCCCATGACATATCCCATATATAGTCACAGGGGCACTCGACGACGAAGCGAATAATATGTGCCGTGACGTTTCGCTCAGAATAATCGAACGGAAATTTCCGAGTGGAAGAAAAAAGAGTATCAAATGATAAAAAAATGGTGGAAGAAAGAAAATGGCTTACGGGAGAGCGAATCGTTAATGCTCGACAAAAGGCGTTTATATATGTACAAAATATATATATATATATATTGAGGGCCGCAAATGTGAAGCCCATAAAAGGCGAAGGACGCCGTATACGAATAGAACAGATACAAAGAAAAATGTAATACATATGATTGATAATTAAATATCGATTTTGAATTAACCGCGGGCCTATACGGACGAGAATTGCTACCAAATAGCATTTCACGACTGCCCATAAGCAAATTTCCTTTTTTCTCTACTTTTTAAATATTTTTTTTACTCTTTTAAAAAAATTCAAATATATCTCGACTCTTCTGTTCTTCAGAATATGCTCAATAGAACCATTCTAGTACAATAAATTAACAAACTACTATTTTTCAAATAAATATTTGGCACTTTTATATAGTTGCATAAGTTAATAATTTATAATGAAATCATCAATCAAATGACAATTTATTAATTGTCAATTATTCCAACTGTTTTATAATGAAAAAGAGATGATTGTAAAAAAATGGAAAAGTCACAAATTCACGCTATAAAACAATTGTATCAATACTATAAAATTGTTGTGATCACTTGATAATTATGCCGGATAGTGAAATTTATTTTTGATGGTCAAAAAACCTGTCCTAAAATTACTATCGAAAA
Organism: Dyspetes luteomarginatus; assembly: GCA_963669185.1. Lineage (NCBI taxonomy): Eukaryota > Metazoa > Arthropoda > Insecta > Hymenoptera > Ichneumonidae > Dyspetes > Dyspetes luteomarginatus. The sequence continues at coordinate 11,528,038 of OY769911.1, read as the reverse complement.
AGCAGCCCATTGACATATATAATAATCATGATTTTCTTCGTGTACCATATTTTTTGTCTCATGTGTTCGCAGAGCTTTGTAGTGCTGCCACGAAGATACAGGCGTCATTCCGGGGCCACATGTCGAGAAAAGAGCAAGCTGGTGCTTCGGTAGGAAAAGCGGTGGATGAATTTGTCGACAATGCCGCTGCGAAAATAGAAGAAAAGGTGAGTCAACACCTTATTTATATAGATATAGTTGAGCACCTAA